>OOFE01008939.1:0-11377 GCA_900323365.1 Monocentris japonica | reverse complement strand
GCTACAGTGCCCACCAACCCACAACTGCTCCAGGCACACTGTCCAATAGCTGACACCTGCACTGTCCTCTGACCTGGAAAAGTGCATGTGTGTGGGGTGATGTGTGTATATCTAGTCAGAGGTATGTGAAGAAACAAATTCACTGCATGTGTTAGTGCCAAATAAAGTTGATTCATCATTCATCATCATGTCAGAGGTGGATCACAGGCTGGCTGATGTCCATTGTTTTCATAAAAAGCCAATATCATCTAAGTGGTCCAGGCTTCCTCAAGTTGAGCTGAGGAGCAGCTGGCTGCAGATTAGAGCTTCTAAAGCTGCTCTGAGGCTTTAAGGAGGCAGGTGGTACCTGGTGGGACTCCGCCCCCTCATCCCGACGCCCATCTGCCATCGCCTCCTTCTGCCTCCATTCATCTTGATGGATGGATGGACGGTAATCCAGACGACAGGAAACCAGACAGGAAGCCTGGCTGACCTGGAGGAAACCGCATTACCATGTATTAGCTGATATGATGGAGCTGATGCAGTTAGATTGAGTACATATTTATTGGTGAATTGATCAATTGGTTGTCCATGGGAAGCCCTTTACCTGAACTGATTCTAATGACACATTTTGATTTTTTGATCATGATAATAATGTATTATATTTATGTTATTATTACTATTATTATTGTTATCGTCGTTATTGTTATGAGATTTATTATTGTTATCATTATTATTAATAATAGTAATAATAATAATATTGATTAATTGTGATATTATTATTATTTTTTGTGTTACAACAGCGTTGGCAAATCTGAACTAAACTCAGATACATTCAGTGCAAAACTGTTAAAACGACTGTTGAACAGAAATTAAATATACCTGTTATATACAGTATGTGACTAGAATAAATGACAGAAAACCAGAAAGAGAAGAAGAAAGAATACAGACACAATAAATACATAAACAAGCAAATTAATCCATTTACTAATTAATAAGCTGATAAAAATACACACAGTTTCAACACAGATATGAGTGAGGTATAGATTATAATTTATGAAGGAAGATATTATACTGTAGTATTTCTGGTGCAAAGCGACATGTTTTACTATTTCTGAGGGAAGGTGACATTATTTATTATTTCTGTATCAGGGCGACATTGTATTTTTTATTTCTGAGAGAAGGCATTATATTTATAAAATATTTAACATTTTCTGTATTATTTCTGAGAGAAGACGTCATCCTTCGGCTCCTCCCCGCGATGACGTAACTCGCCGCCCAGTTCTACGCGCTACCCTCCCCTCCGCAGAGCTGCATTCCTGCTTCTAAACCGGACCGAACCATTCGCGTTAGCAAGGATAGTTCACGTTTACCACGATCCACAGCCACACAGTCACCAGGTTTTCTGTAACTGAAACACGTGATTGATGATACTTGTTTCTGATGTGGTTTGTTCGGTATCCTGTTGTCTATTTTGTTTGTGGATATTTAGATTTCTTCCAAGACCACCACCCCCCTGTTTTCGCTTTATAATGGTCTGTCCCGTCTTGCTGCCATGTTGGATGGACGCATCGCTGCTGCAGCTGGAGTTTCCGAATGAAAGTTGAGCGTTGCTCCTTTATAAAGATCAGGATTCCCACCATTTCTTTGACAGCGAAGGGAAGACTTAAAGGCCCTTCGCCAGCTAGGAGGAAACCTGGGAGTCCCTCTCCCCCTCCTCCCCGCCCGCTACCTTGGAGACAGTCAGATGAGATGATCCGGTTGCAGGCCACGGCGACCAGAGCCTGTATGGAGTTTATGTAATATTCCATAACCCGTCCGGGATATCCGTATTATTTTGGGTTAATTTTAGTTATTTTGCAGCAATGAACAGCCACCCACCCCGCAGGGCTGCAAACGTCGGCTCCATCCTCCTCACGCCGCAGGAAAACGAATGCCTCTTCAGCTACCTGGGCAGGAAATGCATTGTAAGTTGTCGTGCCTTAAAGTGGGATTCATCCTCACACGCAGTTACACTGGAAATGTCCTCATATACCCATTGTGTAATAACTCTTATTTCCTGCTCCTCGTACCAAACATGAAGCAGCACTAGCGTGGTCTAATACCATAGTGGTGTCCAGGTCCAGGGAACTCCAGGGGTCCCTAAGAGGGTTCCAGGGGGTCCCCCAACAAAATGAACGATAGTTAAATTTCACTGTTATTTCACTCACTTCCGGTGAGCACAATGACATTTGGACTATGACTATTTGGATCTTAGCTTTCACCATACTTACTCTCACCTACAGTACAGATAGTTATACACTGATATACTGAATCATATCTAACAACAAAACCTTCTCAGATGGGACTCCACGGGAGGCAGGTCTGTGGTCTCCAGATGTATTTGGCGTTCCTTCATGTGAAAAAGGACTTGTGGTCTAATGGTGTTTTGTGTTGTGTTTGCTTTCTTGGACCATTTGTCTGCTTGCAGTTGGTTTGTAGTCTGAGCTGGACCTGGGATGGTTTAATTTAACTCACTAGAGGTGAGCAGGAAGAGAAGGTATAAGAATGACTGTCTCTCCACCAGTTCAGACGGTTGTGAAATTCGACACCAAATCATAACTAACTACATAAATCTTCTCAGATGGGGTTCCTTATCAAATGGTCTGTTGTCTCATGTGAATCTATTTGAGTGTTAATATAAAAAGGTTTGGGGGCCTCTGGTCTTATGTCATAGTTGCTGGACAGCTCAGCAGGGTTTCGTGCTGGTTGCAGGTTTTGCAGGCTGACCTGTCCCTGCAAAACTGGGATGTTTTCCACAAAATGTGAGCCTGTCTGGAAGAACTGGCTCAACACAGCATGAAATAACTGCACAATTCTTAAAATAGCAAGAGCTGTCCCATCCCCTGTACTGTAGCATACCACCTGGCTTAGCCTGTGATAAGGAAAACCAAACAATCTCACCATGCAGATGCAACACTGAGAAGAATCAGAACTTCATATGATTGCATTTAGACCACTGGATCCAGGGACCACCAGCAGTCCTTGAAGGGGTTCAAGGAGGTCGGATGGTTTAGTTCCACTGTTTTACTCGCTAGATGTTGACACAGTTGGATGGATGGATGACTGCTCTCTTCAGAGGTTTCCACTGTTCTCCATAACATGTTAACACCTACAGCCCAGACAGGTTTTATCTGATGGGTTTGGGCTACAACGTGTCTGTTTGGGGGCCGTTGGCATGAAAAGGTTTGGGATGATGATGATTTTGCGTGGTGTACAAATAAGGATTGTACCCAGTTTTAAATGCTTTCTGATTTATCCTAACATTGTGTATGTTGCTGGGAGTTTTTATATAAGCTAGCTTTTAGTTAGCCTGCCTGACTGGTGAGAACGCTTTTGAGCTGATTTCAGATTTGATGGATGTGATATTGCATGATTAAGCTCAAATTTGATAGTTGTTTTTTTATTAGGGTTAAAATGATGAGGGGTGGTTTTGTGGTGAAAAATGCTTCCTGGTGTTCTCTGACCTGCAGCCATAAATCACAGAGGAGGAAGTTAGCAAAGTGGCATTTCCTCTTTCCCCCATGCATGAAGTGAAGCTTGTTGGATATTGTTCTGCTACAGAGAGAAATACTGGAGTGGGCTGTGAGGTTTCACTCAAAACCACAGACCAGAACAAGCCCGCAGTCAAAATACAAACCTTTATTGGTCACCAGTAGTACTGTACTGGTCAGCTACCAGAGGAACCAGTAGAAGACTGTGGTTCTACTGGTCAATGGAACCAGTAATGTGAAGCAGGACGGTGCTGAAGGTTAAAAGGTTAAAACATGTTGACATGTTCTGGGTACATGTCTTGGTTAGAAGTGTGTCTAGGTCAGAAGTCTTGTCAAGGTACTCGTGTCGTCTATATTTAAGACGCCATGGTGAAGCCATTTGTGTCGCCAAAGTTGTTGATGACTTGGCATCTTATTTCAGAAAGTTTCTCAACTGCCCAAACCAGTATGGCCTCAGCAAAGAGAACCAGTCTCTTTGGTTGCCTGGTTTATCTTGAGCTCACCATCAGTTTAACAGGAGTTTGATCACGCTAGTTTCCTCTTCCTGGTTACCAGCTAGCTTAGAGGCATTTAACAAGGAACCAGGCAGCTGTAAAATCTGGACCGATGATGAAGGTGGTGGAGATGTACCTCAGTACAGGCAAGACTTGATTACTACAGAGGGACCAATCTATTACAAATACCTTGGTGCTCTGGATACTTCTGGTGACAGGGTGGAGGAAGCCTAAAGGATAGAGAAGCAGGCTTGTAACTGCAGGGTTGGCAGTTTGAATCCCTGGACAGGCTTTGAGGCACTTGACCCTCAGTTGCTCCATGGGGCTGCTCAGTAGAAGACTGTGGTTGTACTGGATCAATAAAGTTTAGAAGCCTGATATTCATCCTGGTTCTCACTACGCTCCCTCCCTACAGACGCTGTGCTCGGCAGTTGTTCAGGTTTACGGCGTGGACAGGAGCGCCACCTGGCTGAAGAGGTGCTGTGGCGTGGCCTGTCTGATCAAAGACAACCCCCAGAGGTCCTACTTCATCAGGGTGTTCGACATCAAGGTGAGTCATAGTCCCGTCACTGAAACGTCCTGGGTTTGTTTCCAGCAACCACCATGTGTCATTGAGCAAGACACTGAACCCCCTAGCTGTCATTCAGAAAGCCTCAGCTAAGGGCTGAAACTAAATGTGTAGCTAAACTAGTCGGTTAAATGAGATTCTTGAAATCTGATCATTTCATTTCAAGGAGCATTTATCACTGAGCCTTCACTCTTCTGTCTCCAGTGTTTATTTACATCCTCACTCTTTCTTTCAGCCATCATTTGCAGTCCTGTCCTGAAAAACTAAACAGTGAAAGTGACTGCTGGACTGCTGATTATGGCTAATTGATAAACCCTTGATGAACTATTTCACTTGATATTGTGATCTTGATGATTTTAAAATATAGCCGGTGCTCTAAATAGTTAGTAATTGTGGAAACTAATACGGTGTAATAGGATTATACATGATTAGTTAGCAGGGGGTTCGTGACTTGCCAGCCGCTGTGGACTGTAGCTAGACAAGTTGGTTTCTGCTCTGTCCTCTTTGAGGCGTTGCTGCATAGCACAAGGAAATCCCTCTGGCTATTAGTGTCTGTTACACTGCAAAGAGACTCTGGTATGACGATTTCTCTCTCGTTTTTCCAGGAAGGGAAAACCATGTTTGAACAAGAATTGTACAATAACTTCTCCATCAGCAGCTCCAGATCCTACTTCATTTCATTTCCAGGAGATGTAAGTCTGCAGCACTTTTTAATTCTTACTATAATACCCTAGAGGACCTTAACTGTGATTATGGGTACCATGTTGGTGCAGTAGGTACTAGATACAGCCAAGTAACGTCAGCAGCAGGGAGCTTCAAAGGGTTTATTTGTCACATACTCAGTTCTAACAGGACACAAGTGCAGTGAAATGCTTGGTAGCTGAACACTGATAGAGATAGAGAAGGAGAATAAACTAGGAGATACTACAATATAAGATAATCAATATAAAAACATTCTGAAAGTCAGTATGTACACGTGAAATGTGATGTGAGGTTCCCATAATCATGGTTGATAATGTCCTTAAAGTCCATAAGGTTACCAACGCATGTGTACAGATTGAAAAAGCTTCTACAAAGTGCACATATATAAGAATAAAAACCAGAGAGATCGCTAAGAAGCTCCCCAGTTGTCACAAGAGTTGCTATAGAAACCAATAAAGCATGGCTAGCTATTTCGCCAAAGTTGGAACACATCTTTGACCAATCAGATTGCTTGGCTGGAACACTCAATTTGCAGTATACAATGTTGGAATGTATACATGTTGTCTAACTTTCCAGATCTGATGTTCAGGCAGGATGTTTCATAGTCTGTCTGAATGTTTTTTCCCTCAGTTATTGAATGAAAATGGCATTTCAAGCGTCTCTAAGTGTCTCTTCCCTCTCCCAGACCTGCCAGGTAGGCCTGAACTTTGCCAGCGAAGAAGAGGCCAAGAGATTTAGAGTCGCCATCAATGACCTACTGGGCCGACGGCAACGCAAAACTGGTAATTCACCTCTGCCGCCACCGGCCACGTTTTCCTCCTGTCCTCCCTCTGCTTCCTCAGCCAGGGACCTTTCAACTTTCACACCTTGGTTCAAAATAGAAAACCCTTCACTTTCACTAACAAGACCTAAACCTCAATCCCAAACCTCACTCATGTCAAGCTGTGTCAGGGTGTATTTAGAGAGATTGTCTTGTAGCCAAATGGTCACAGGTTCAACCCCTGCCCATGTGTCCTTCAGCATCCAGGTGTCCATGAGCAAGACACTCGACTACCTACCTGCTCACTCATCGTAAGTCATTCTGGATAAGCTCATGTATAATATAAATACCTGAAATGAAAATGTAAGCTCTTAATTCGTGGCTCTACAACGAGGTTGATTTGAGGTTTTGGTTTGGGACCGTCTGGATTGTCCGTCATTCTCTTTCTGATCTGTAAGCTCAGCTGTGTTGGTCTCTGCTGTAGTAAAGTCAGTGGTTTGTCTCTGCGTCGTAAAGGGGGGGGTGTTGCTGCATCGTGCTCCTCGTTGGCTTCCCTCCAGCTCCTCTCAGCACGCCGGCCTTTTGAAGTGCGCTGCTTTCACTGTGATGATGAGGTTTCAAAGGCTCAGAGGGCAGTGAGAGAGACGACTAGCTTTCATGCCTTTTACCTCTCCTCTTCTACGTCGAGGACTTCCTCAACTGTCTGTCCGACTGTTCAGTGGCGCCAAGGACATTTCCTCTGTTTTCTCTGGCTTGTGGTGACTTGATCTCAGACACCCGATGGCTTGAAAACTGTTGTCTTTGTCTTTGACTACCACTCATACTAACTACCTTCCAAAACAGTGTTTGTCTCTTAGAAAGCTTTTCCCCTCACCTGGCTACCTCTAAACATCTTCCTGCTGATGTGTTCTCGATTTGGTTACGAAATTATAATTGTCAATTTTTGTTTTGCAGAGAAAAGAGGTGACCCCCCAAATGGTATGTTGAACTCTTCATATTGATAATACAGATTTTGATGTCCTCACTGTATCAACATGGTTAAGGGGAAATGAGGAATATTTCAGATGCATTAGCCTCGTTCTGCATGACACATTACATGAAGTTCCCCATCATGCCTTTAGTATGTTGCAACACAAAACCTTTGTAATTTCCAATAGCTGAAATGGGGGACAATTTTTTTAATTTTTTTTTTCTCCCAAGTAATTTCCTGTTGGGGGTGGAGCCAAAGTGCATCAGTAGTTCAGCAAGCATGCTGCAGAAAGTGAGCCTGGCTATAGTAGCTGCATCTGTAGATGGTTTTCATTCATATGACAAGAACCTACATCTTCTCCACCTACACATTCGGATATCTGAGCTTTTGGTTCCAACGCTGAACATGAAATTTGTACAGTGGTGACGGTATCTTAGAGGCTTGATGACCGGAAGGTTGCTGGTTTGAATTCTTTGACCAGCTAGATTCAGCTATGTTCACAGTGGCCACCAGTAGAAGGCTGTAGTTCTACTGGGCAGGCTTCCAGGTGTGAATGTGTGTAACTATGAATATGTTGCAGGGTGCTTGTGAAAAAGAGTGTCCATGCTTTGTCAATCTCTCTTAGATAAATAAAGGTTAAAAAAGGTTTTATTTGTGCAAATGCATGAGCACGCACGTGGAGGCTGCAGGATGTGTCAGTTCTGCCGTTTCACCCGAGGCTCCCGGCGTCGGCCTGCAGGGTTAATCTGGCCGGTCGGAAGCCCATCTGTGCCATATGTAGAGTTTTGCTCTCTTCCCCCTTTAAACCTGTGTTGTGATAGGAGTGAACAGTAGGCCTAATCCCACTTGAACGCCCACTTATTTTTATGGACGTCATTTTTCTTGCCCTCATAAAAGATATCCAAATGTGAGGTATGAGATCACGGCTTACCTCTCCCACTCCCCAGGATGTCAGGTTTCCTTATGCTGGTGTGGTTTGACAGATTGAGTAGTTAGTCTCTTTCTTTTGGGTTCAGTTTGCTACCCAACACTACGCCCCTTCATGGTTTGTCCCTCCATTGGCACCTGAACGCCAAAACAACTGGACTTCTGAGAACAACTCTCAATTCATCAAAGTTTTAATTGAATACTTTTCCTCTGCAGCTGTCTGCATCCCAAAAAGATATTTACTTTCATTAAGCCTCCTGACTGTTGGCAACCATTGATGCTCTAAGGAGATGAATTAGCTTGTACAGAACCGATCAGAGAGTCATCTATTCAATCAACTTCATGGATTGCTGCCTCAGATCTCCCACTAAAGTCCGAGGTCCTGTGGAGGGAGTTGGGCTCCCGAGTCAGAGGACATTGAGCGTGACATTTTAGTTGTGAAACGTCAAACTAACAGTGCAACATAGCTGCCCTAGATTTGCGCCTCTGGATTTGGTAGATGTTTGCTTGTTCGTTCCTCTTTTCCATCTACCCTCCCCTTCCATTCATTCAGCAGAATATCAATAAAATGTTCTTGGAGAGAAAGAATCTGCTTGTATTGCTGCTTGAGGGATTACTGGCATTGTCTGAGATGGCAGCGGGAGGGCTCAGCATTGACTCTGGTTCTCTTGTTACCTGATGTGAACTCCTGAATCCAACTCAAGCTCCTTTCAATATGTCGCTCATTGACAAACTGTGTGCGTACAATGGGCTTGAGAGAGAGCTAGCTTTTGACATGGAGTTGGCAGATGGATCAAGATAGACCAGAATGCATTGCAGCAGCCGAGATAGACCAGAACGCATTGCAGCAGCCGAGATAGACCAGAACGCATTGCAGCAGCCGAGATAGACCAGAACGCAATGCAGTAGCCGAGATAGACCAGAATGCAATGCAGTAGCCCAGTTAGACCAGAATGCAATGCAGCCACAAGACCGATTGGGTTTTGAGTAAGGGGTGTGCCTCACTTTTTCTCAACTGGAAAAACTTGCTCCAGTATCGCTCTGTCCTCCTACATGTAAAACCCACAGCTGAAATTCATTCAGGAACATTCTCTGGGGGTTGTCGAAAGGCATTCTGGGAAATGTAGGAAATCACTAACTGAAGTAGTAGACAAGGCAGGTTGAGGGAAAGCAAATTACAACACTTCATCACAAAATAACTCCTGGACTGTATTGAACATCACAGACCCAACCAACTCCAGGGGGCGCTGCTCTGCGATCAACCCTGATATCTGACTCCCCTGTGAAGGGGGGGCAAGCACAAAGATGAATTTCCCCCTCATGGATCAATAGAGTATCACAATAAAATCCCATGGAGCTCCTTTGAAAGGGGAAACACCATGCGAGCCCGCCACGTGTCTCAAGATACACAAACTTTGGGTTCACAATGCAGACATCCAGAATTCCTGGGGAGTCCAGGGATTTGGACTGGGATTAACTGTGGATTAGTGGTTATGTCAGATGCTGCTGCGGTTGGCGGAGATTATGTGGAATTCAAGGACTGGTTGTAACTGCCCGGACCGAGGGGAGGTTTGGTCATGTGTATTGTAAGAGTGGGATCGTTGTGACTCAATACAAAGGGATTAAAGCACATTGTCAGTCAACATGAGACAGAGTTCTGTTCCATTATATGACAGAGGGTTTTTCAGCAGTGCTTTGCAATATTGACCCATAATAGCCTGGGATCTGGGAATCCCCATTTGAATCCCCACACGGTTTCCCCATTGTGTGTTTTATATAATGCGTTGATCACCAACATTACATGCAACCATTCGTACAGAGGTCAAAGCACCCTGACAGTAGATGGACCTCAGAATGATCATGATGATAAAGAAGTGAAGGGAGTGTCTGTTTTATACCATTGGGTCATTTTTCTGAACATTTTGTCCAATAAAGTTATGAAGTAAGTGTTAAAGTGGAGAGACGTTGAACTGAGCTCTGATTGGCTCACTCTCATCAGTCTTTGTACTAAAGCTGATTCTGATCTGTTTGCACTGAAATGAGCCAAACTGTTATTAGGCTCCCAGGGACCTCCTGGGGACTCGGTTTAAGGTAAACATTTCCACAGATGGACTGAAGTGGATATGTGTGTGTTTACAGCAACAAGGGGATGACAAGCGAGCAAGTTTTTCCAGTTGAGAAAAAGTGAGCCACACCCCTTACTCAAAACCCATTTGGTCTTGTGGCTGCATTGCATTCTGGTCTATCTACTGTCGGTGGAGAAATTGGTCTCTCTCCTCTCCTCCGATGGATTTCTCCTGTATGATTATTGGTCGTCGGTTAGAAAGAAGCCCTTGCTCTTTGATTCAGCAAGGACTGTGTACTTACATAATTACAGTTTTGCAGTCAGTTGAAAGTGGAGACAGCCAAATCTGCACAAGCCAACATAGCCAACAAAACATGCAATTAGTTCTCCTGAAAGGATTTGAATGGAAGGGTTAGGGGCAGGTCTGTACCTCGCTTAGCCCCGCCTCTCTATGTGGTAAAGACAGTAAGAATGACAAGCCTGCTGGCCAATGAACAATGACCACACACTGCCTGTATCAAACACACACATGGGCTGACACAAATCACATTAAGTCTTTTCTAAAGAGCCTGACTGACAAAGAGCAGCTTCTACCCACAATGTTAAAGGATCAATGAGGAAGTGGTCAGTAGACACACTAAAAATCACACAGTGCAACACACTAAAAAAACACAATATAAAACACACAAAGGCTACAGAGAGCTCTTCCCTGTGGTGTGTGTGTGTGTGCGTGTGTGTGTGTGTGTGTGTGCGCGCATGTGTGTGAAGCTGATAAAGCTATTGTATTCCTGTTTCTCAATGCCACGCTGAAAGGTAACCCCTCCCCTGGCCAAATCAAACAACCCCAAACTCAACCTGCTTTGTTGTGTGCTGTGTAACACTCATCAAACATTATACTATACTATTATATACTATACTATACTATTATATACTATTATATACTACACTATACTATTATATACTATACTATATTAGAGAGAGACCAGTAGATTGACAGAGAGAGAGAGAGAGACCAGTAGACTGACAGAGGTACTAACCACTGCATACTGGGAACACCCCACAAGACCTGGCGTTTTGGAGATGCTCTGACCTGGTCGTCTAGCCATCACAATTTGGCCCTTGCCAAAGTCACTCAGATCCTTACGCTTGCCCATTTTTCCTGCTTCCAACACATCAACTTCAAGAACTGACTGTTCACTTGCTTCCCAATATATCCCACCCCTTGACAGGTGCCATGGTAACAAGATAATCAATGTTATTCACTTCACCTGTCAGTGTTTTAATGTTGTGGCTGATTGGTGTATGTTCCAGTTCAACACAAAAACCTATACCTGTTATTGTGGATAAAACTGTTATTATGGTGACATTGCGTCGCTATC
>OOFE01008934.1:3028-15799 GCA_900323365.1 Monocentris japonica | reverse complement strand
GACTCATGGGAGGGACCGGGACACGTTGTTTTCTTTTTGTTGTTGTTTTCCGACGGGTGGGGGAAATACTTGTCAGATCTGGAAGTTTGTCTGGACTGATGGAGAACGCTCCCCAGTTTGTTTTAGTTTTATTTTCCTGTTGGTCCAACAATGGATATTCATTTCTATATAAATATATAAATATATAAACAGGTACTTTATATTTTTACACTCGTGTTTTAAAGGCTTGAATATGTCGTTTTTCATAGCATTGTGAGGTCAGTATGAGCGTTGTGTTTCTAGGGGCTCACCTGCACGCCGCAGCACGTTCCCATCTTAACGCCGAGTCTTAACATGTTATTTTCGTTTCAATAACTGAAAAAAATCTTCCAGTGGATTGAGATCATTTCACTTGTTGCCAATTTTTCCTGCCAAGTTTTCTTGCATCAAGTGGCACAATCTTGCCACTTGATGCTTTTTCAAAATATTGTCACTTGAAACAAGAGAACCTGCATTAGAAACAAATGACATTTTCTCACCTCATTCACACCTTTTCATTTGTTTGAAGAGAAATATCATTTTAACACTCAACACATTAATCCACTGGTTAAGATGGATGTTTTGCGCGGTGCAGGTGGAGCTGCTTCCCTGGTGTTCAGCAGAGGCACTTAACTGGTCTGAGGTCTGCTCCCCTCCCTGCAAACCAAACATAAAACCAGTTCTACTGACCAGTAGGACCAGTAGGGGGTTATTCCAGGAGTATCTTCAGGGGAATATTCCAGGAAGCAGTAAAATTTGGAAAAATGCCTCGCCATGTCCTGGATTTGGATCCGTACCAACGGTTTAGGTGATCAGATGTTGGAATGTCTTTTTTTTTTTTTTTTTGAAGGCTGTTTGCGCAGTCGTACCTCCTGGAATACCTCACTGGTCTGATGGCCGTTTCTACTGGTTTGTTTTTACTGGTTTGTGGTTTGGAGGAAGAGGAGAGACTTTGTTTTTTTTAAATGATGTTAAGAGGAACAAAACCCCAGAATGACCAGAGCTACTAGAGAACATGACAGAGACACTGCTTTAGATACTCGGGCTTTGTGTGTGTGTATGTGTGTGTGTGTGTGTGTGTGTGTGTGTGTGTGTGTGTGTGTGTGTTTGTGTGTGTGTGTGTGTCTTGGAAAGGGAGCAGATGTGTCAGTGTGCTCAAGGATGTCTGAGTGACCGTCTGAACAGAACAAGGGCTGGTATCAAAAAAAAAAAAAAATCCTTTTTTGGTATCAATATCGATTTCAAGGCATCAAAAGTTGAATTTAAACGCTTCAAAACATCTGATTCTTACAACTAGAACTCAACTTGTGAATCTTTTACTCAAATTTGTACAAATTCTCCATTGTTTTATTGAGAAAATGAATTCAGGTTGTCTGATTGTTTCAGATGTTTCAACCAATTTGGCGTGCTCTAACGTACCACAGAAAATGGTTCATGAAATAAGGTATCAAAGAAGAAAATGATTGTCTTAGAACTGGTATTGAATCTGGAACCAGAAATGTCACAACATTTTGTGAAATGAGCACGATGTCTTAACAAGTAAATATCACCCACCAGGAAGGGATCAGGAGGAGGAGCCACGACTAGAAACAGGAAGTAGTTTGACGCGATCGGGGGGGCGGATGGGGCGGAGACGTTTACCTTCAACTTTGGGTTCAACTCCCAACTCAAGTTTTCTACTGGGAGGGAAGTTTTCATTTTCAGAGAAGGTTTTCCTGAAATGGTCATGACCTTAACCTAACCATAACCTTAGCCAGGTTGTTTTAGTTAGCTGTTAGCTTTAGTTAGCTGTTAGCTAACCTTTTCATGTGATGGACACGTCAAAATGGCGTTCCTTGGAATCCTTTCATGGTGGAGGAACGTGATCTCACATTATTTGTGTCCACATGACGTCAGAGTTCGTGCTCATTTCATGAAATCTTGTCGGACTGTTTCTCCATAATGGAGTCGGTCACAAAGAATCCACGACCACCGACCGAAGCCAAAACCACCCAATAAGCTGCAGCAGTTCTTTACGGTCACGGGAAGCTAAACCTCAGTCCTTATCAAGCCTTGTGATGGACGCTTCATTTCAGTAAAGTTTCACCTTGTTGATGAACAGCCATGACGGAAAGGGTTTCTGTCGTCTGTCTTTTCAGGAGGACGTCTGTTCCCCCGCTACATCGTCCACGGTGCTTTAGTTTTTTATTTCTTGTCAGAGGTCTGCTACAGTTTGACTTCTGACTCAAGGTTAACCTTCGAACCACTTTAAGGGATAGTTCAGGGTTTAACAAGCACTCGCCCCTGTTTGGTTGTTGAGGTATCAGAAGCAGGCGTTGTTAGCATTTGCTAGCGCTAGTCGATGGGGCTGAAAAAACACATACAGAACCTTTCAAGTAGTTTTCTGATTATTTCACAGCACACTTTACAACATAAAAAGACTTAAATGTGTTTTGTTTCCAGATCATATTTTCAAATTGAACCAGGTTAGTCCAGGTTAGTTCGCAGCATCAAGACAAACAGAAGTGTTGCAGACCAACAACCTACAAGAATGTATAACATCAAGTCAAATAAAAGAAATAGCAAGGAAAAACAAAATCCCACTCATTTGGCTGAAGTGTATACCACATAACCACAAAGAGCAGGAGGGAGTGGGGAGGATTTAGCCCAAAGCTGAAATGGACAAAGAGATGGAAGTGATTCTGGGGTTTGGCACTGAAAGCATAAACTCTGGCCATTTTCTGATGAAAACCTCATCGGTTGCTTCACTACAGAGCTCCTTACGTCCTGCCATAGCTCTAACAGCGCTAACAGCCTTTTATCTTTTTCAACATGTATATTTCATTTTCAGTTTATCCATGACTCGACAACTTTCACTATTTATGTTACACAACTTAACACATCGGAGCATGAAGACAGGCAGCTGAAACCAGCCTGCAAAGAGGAAACAAGGAAGTGCTAAAGCAACAGCCGAGGCAGCATCAAAACTGTACGAGAAAGGCAGGAATTCATGACAGAACATCAATGTGTTGAAGATTTTTTTGGAGCATCCATTGACCTGTTAGGACTGTATTGGAGAGCTGCACCCAGGTAAGCAAAACGTAAGCAGCTCTATCGTGGAGCAATTGATGAGATTTTGGTCAGAATCGATCTATGATGGAAAAATATGGTCCCGGTCATAATGGTTATGCTTCCTGTCAGGGCAGTTTCTCCACCGGTCTGAAGCACCGTTCAACCTGGATTTGTTTCACTGGGGACGTCCAGTAATGTAATTCCACAGGACCAATCAAATGATCTCGCTGACGCCCTTCAAATTACTGCTGGCAACCAGGATGTAAAACGTCATGATCTGCAGCTTCACCTACATGATCACTGGCTGGTCCAGCAGCATTATTGACACTTTTACCAATAATCATTTCCCTTTGCAGGAGAAAGTTCTCCATAGTTTGCGACACGAGACTATAGATTTAGTTAGCTACCGGTCAACCAAATGCTGCCATAAAAAAAGTCAAATTGCACCACCTTGCAGTATTTTATTTTATTCCTTTAGTCTCCATGATGTTATTGGTGGTTGATGCATTTTTACCAAGGTCATAAATCTCCTGCACTACAGTCTCCATGAGGCTTTTGACTCAAACAGCCTACATGTGTTTTGGCAACAAAGCAAGTAGAAAAGCCCTCAGTGAACTGATCCAGTTGGACTGCAGCTTCACCGAGATCATATTATGGTCAGTCTCACATTGAAATCGACGTTTGCACGTTAGCCAATCAAAATCATTGGACAGGTGACAAAAGCGAATGCCTGAATAAAGACAGAAACTACAGCATACATCCAGTTTATTGCCAACGTGTCAGAAATGATGTATGTTCATGCCAGACCTGGGTCACATAGCTGTCGCAACGCTCGCTACTACAGACAGAGACAAAGGCAGGAGGGCAGAGTTAACGGGCCAGCAGGCCGCTTTATTTGCCAGACAGCAAGAATAATTCGGCCTGATCTCCCTCGGCTGGCGCACCTCCCTCTGTCCTGCAGGTCAGCCACGGCGCACCAAAGCCAGCCAATCCATCAGGCTTCTAGAAGCATCCTGCTCCAACCCCGACTGGCCAGCTCTTGCAGGCTGCATCCTCCACGGATCTCGGTCGGTCGAAACTGCTGCTGGTTCCGCTCACTCTCCGCTCCATACAGTCGACCTACGGCCGATCCTCCCGATCGCCTTTCGACTCACATGCTCAGTCAGGCTCTCACACTGACGCTCTCTTGTTCACACATGGACACACAGGTTAAAAAGGAGTCCAGCTGCAATCGGCCTTAATTGACCACAGCCGGTGCTGGATCCAGGGAGAGTCAGTCCACTGACTCAACTCTCTCCTGGATCCAGCCTATGCCTCAACCCCACCTTCCCCCCAGTCCGCCACAATAGCATTTACAGATGCAGTGTTTGTTTTAATCCGGGGGGGGGGCACAGCAGGTCAAAGCAGATAGTGTGAGTGAAGTTGTCAATCACAGAAATGTTTTTTCTAAATTAACTTTACCGTCCGTTGTTCAAACTCCAAGAAAGAAAATGAACATCATATTTTAGAGTTATTTGCAGATACTATATGACCCAGTGGATCGAAACACAAGCCAGCCTCAAACTGACAGCACTCTGTAACCTCAATCCTCATTGGAGGAATCGTAGGGTTTTATCTT
The DNA here is from genome assembly GCA_900323365.1 of Monocentris japonica. Taxonomy (NCBI): domain Eukaryota; kingdom Metazoa; phylum Chordata; class Actinopteri; order Trachichthyiformes; family Monocentridae; genus Monocentris; species Monocentris japonica. The sequence continues at coordinate 11,112 of OOFE01008934.1, read as the reverse complement.
CTCTGTATGAAGCACAAACAAACAAATCTCGTGAACAACGTACAAGTTGCTGTGAAGCATCTGGAGTCACGGCGTGTGACGGGACGACTCGGTCTACCAGATCAAAACCACTCAGTTGCTGGGTGGGAAACTACAACCAGCCAAATGCTGTGGCTGGTAAGTTAGTCTGGCAGGTAACCAACCATCAGAGGTCTGGATGCTAACACTATGGGCTGTAGTAGTTTCCTGCCCTGTTTAAAGCTGCTCTGTGTCACATTTTTAAACATCAGTATATCGTTGGAAAATGAATTATGATGCCAAATGAGACCATGGTGAGACGACTGGTATCTCACACCAGTGGTATTGTTACTAGTGTTTCTCTAAATCAAAACGACATTTCCCATAAGCCCTGTTGCTTCCTGTCCCCCCTTTCCCTCTCTGGCGTCTTTGTCTTTCCTGAAGAGGATCATCATGTTGGAAGTGATTTCTCCATCTTCCTTTCTCTCCTTCCTCCATCTGCCGTTGCCAGAAACTCTTTAGCTTTAGCTCCATTAGCACTGGAAGAACAGCGCCCTCTTCCTGTTTGGTGCAGTAAAGCAATCCAGCAGATTTCCCTCCAAATCGACCCGGTGGCCACAATGTAGAATGCAGAGTAGAGGATGGTAGAGGCTGACAGGCTGCTAGAGGCTGGTAGAGGCTGGTAGAGGTTGACAGGCTGGTAGTGGTGGAGTTATACTGATGACTCTACATTAATGTGGTGATGATTCATTGGGGGTACAATGATACACATAACCTTTAAGTGCTCTGTAACTCTGTTTAGAGAGGTGCTATACACATAAAGTCTATAGTTATTATTCTGATCACTATATTTCTGATATTATTCTGATTTATTGTATTTCTGTGGTGTAGTTTGTACCTGATGTGACAGATTGTCAGTCTGGGTGGGGGTGAGGTGGAGGCCCTGGTAGGACCGATGCTGCAGAGGCTCCATAACGCTGACACACTCCTGAGAACAGAGTCCAAGGGAATCATGGTCAAACTGGGAATACTGGAAATACCACTGAATGTTAGCCAGTTAGGAACCAGCCACAGTGGCTTGTGTATTAAATGATTTACCAGCCACTTTGACTATTTTACCAGCCAAATAGATGTTTAGAATGGAATGATTGGTTAGCTGTAGACTAGATTAACTTACTGAACTGAAAAAGGAATTAAATGTCAAAGTCAACTTCAGGAATTGAAATAGTGATAATTGATTACTAGTTGCAAATGATCCTGCCATTGCTTAGGCATGATGATTTAGACGGTTTGGTCTCAGACTCCCTCTACCCGTGTGGGCAGATATACGAGCTGTAAATAAAACTCAAAATGGCAAAATTGAAGATGCATTTATTCTCAATAAAAAATTCTATATTCAATATGTGGGTTGTGTGACATGTCAACCGAAACTCGAGACACATGTAACAGCTGGAGGCCGTCACTTAGTGAAAACTAATATGCTAGTTTGTGGCAACAGACTTTAAGACTTTTTAATGCCTGTGATAATGAAATTCAAAGTTTGGCATTTGAAATAAACATGAGAATGAAAACAATTTTAGATCAATCAGAATCAACCTAATTTCCCCACGGGGATCAATAAAGTTTCTGTATAAGTAAATAAGTAACTGTATTCATTTGAGTTACTGTGATTTAAGACATTTAACCAACAGACACCCTGGTCTCCAGTGATAACAAAGCGTCTCCAAAACTGTTCTGATCTATAAAGGTGAAGGACTGACTCCAGATCTGGTAAACACACTCACGTTTTCAAAGCCCTGTCCAGTGTCCAGAGACCCTCCAATTATCTGGTTCTGGTTCCTCTGAGCCTGTAGTCTCTGCTGAGTCCAGCTCTTCCCCTGCTGGCTTTGGTTCTGGTACCGTCCCTGGGTCGGTTCCAGTCTTGGCCCGCTGGCTCTTGGCATGTACGAGTCCAGGCTTTGGCCTGCTGCTTGGCTGTAGGCTGGTAGCTGATGGCTAGGCTGCTGCTGAGGAAACTGGCAGCCATGTTGGGGCAGAAACTGCCCACTATCTTGGGGATACTGTGGCAATTGTTGCTGGTGATATTGCTGAACGTGTCTACCATCTTGAATCTGATTCTGCTGTTGAAACAGTGGAAACTGTTGAAACTGCCTGCCATCTTGGCTCTGCTGGTGTTGGCAGAGTGGATACTGCTGAAACTGTCCACCATCTTGGATCTGCTGTTGTTGGCACAGTGGATGCTGCTGCGGTTGTCGGCTATCTTGGCCCTGCTGCTGTTGGCACAATGGAGATTGGTGAAACTGCTGTGAACCCTGACCCCAGTGGCAGAGCTGGGGTTGGTGTGGGTGTTGTTGGTGCAGGTAGTGATGAGGATGCTGATGGGAGTTTAACCTACTAGTTCCAAGGAGCTGGAACTGTTGATTTGACAGATTTAGTTGCTGCTGATGTTGGTGATATTGTTGTTGGTAGGGTGTCTGCTCGTCTGCTGGCCCCTGTGGCTGCTGGCAGGGCTTTGGCACCTCTTGGTGACCCAGTATTGGTTGGAGTTGAGGGTGGTGGGGTTGGTGGAGACCAGAAGTTTGTGGCTCATGTTGGTGGACGATGGTTTGCTGATTTTGTTGTTGCTGTCGCTGCTGTAAGTGTTGTGATAACTGTGAGATTTGATGGTGTCCTTTTTGTTCTTGTGTGTTTTCTTGTTGTTCAAAATCCTTTTGTTTCTGATCCTGGTTCTCATCCTGCACCTGTAGTTGATGAGTTGGCTGTTCCCCCAGGTCATTCTGACTGGGAACCAGAGGTTGTGGTCCATCTTGTTGGTGTGAGAGTCTATCTGCTTTGTCCTGATGAGGAGGAGATGGCACCACGTCTGGGCTGGGCAGTTGGTGTGGTGGAACTGGTTGATGCTGTAGTTGTTGTCGATGTTGATTTTGATGCTGCTGATGGAGTTGCTGTTGGTAATGATAATGTTGCCACTGTTGACTAACCCGAACCCGTTGTTGACAGTTTTGTTGTTCTTGTCGATTACGATGGTGTGTAGATCCTTCTGAAATGGACCAATGATGGGGAAGAGGGCCTCCATGTTGGGTTGGTGGCTGAACCCAGGAGGGAGCCTCTGCTTGGGCTTGGTTATGGTGGTACCGCAGTCTCGGTTGGGTTTGGGGTTGGCGCTGGGTGTGGGGGTACAGAGGGTTTGGCTGGGCTGAGGGTTGACCCAATGGCAGACCATCCACTTGGGCTTGGCTGTGGAGGACTGCTGGGTCTGGTGGAATATGGCTGTAAGGTGACTCTGAACGGGCCTGGAGATGTAGATGACTCTGGCTGAGAGAGAACCCCGCTGATCTCGGCTCCTTTGGCGGCTGGTTTGTGTCCAAGAGAACCCCCTTGGGAATGGGACAATGTTAGTGACAATTAGAGATAATACAGCAAGAACTAGAGACCTTTCCACCATCTACATCTCTAGCATCTGAAGCCTGGTCTACACAGGACACGACTCAGTCGCGGTTTTCAGTCGTGCGTCTCTCGCAGCAGAAACTCTTTCATATTAACCAATGCTGCTGTCCACACTGGCTCCGTCCTGGCTGGCGCTCCAGCTGCGTCTCACGCCAAACTGTGACCTGAAGCGTCTTTTATTGCTTCAAGTCTATTTTTTTTTTAAACATATTCAAACTAAAAACTCTACAGGAAAAACTGAAACATGCAAACTCCCCATTATTATCAAGTTCTGTTTAGCTGGCAGCAGAAACGTTTCTGTCCAACCAGTGGAGACACAAACGCAGGACTCACACGTAGTACTACTCGGCCTTTACTCACTGCTGACGTGACGCAGCCTGTGTAGACTTGGCTGGTTCACACGAACACATACCAAGCCCTGTGCTTCCATAGTATAGACATGACAACTGGCTGTCTGAGGTTGTAAACCATTTATCCACAAGGGGGCAGCAAAGTCACTAGTCTGGAGGCCGTGGTATTTAAAGAGGATGGTACATGCATCAAGTCAAGAATGCAAGATGGGGAATATTATTTTGTCATTTTGCTTATCTGACAATGTCGTTCATCGTGTCTCCTCTGATTAGCCCTGACCAGAACCAATACAGTCCGGTTGTTGCTGTCAGCCTGAGCTACTTAGTGACTGGATCAGTCGACAGGCAGCCGGTATGATGGCTGTTGGTAAACCATTACTTCTTCTTTTGTACAGCAGTTGTTCATTTAGTGGTATTTACATCTGGCGCCTCTGGCTGAAACACATGACACTGTAACACGCGTTAGAGTTAGAGCAAAATTTAGATGACACATTGTGCTGCGCAAGAACGTGAGAAACGCCGTTGTGTTGCCCTTCACATCGTTGCTTGAGGAGTCGATAACAGGCCTGATCTTTCGTTAGACGGGCTGCTGTCCTTTAAATCAGTTCTCACTTCAGAATATTACTTGAATGTTTTATACAGAATTTATTATTTTATTTTAATGTTATTATTTCATGTTTTTTATTATATTATGTTATGACTTATTTTTTTATTAGGTTTTTCAAGGTATAGAATCAAGTAGAAGACATTAACAAAGATCAAAATACAATTATTTATTATTGCTGTTTCTGCTGCATACTAGCATCCTCCCCATCAGCAAAAAGAGTAAAATTGTTTTTGTGTGCCCAGGATGACATCACGTTTTTCACTTGGATGACAAGAAAAATATACCTGACACTTTTCTTTTTTGTGCTTCTGCAATATCTTATTCTGCTGACAGAGATGATCGATCCGTCTGCCTGCCTGTCTATCTGCCTGCCTGTCTATCTGCCTGTCTATCTGTCTGTCTATCTGCCTGCCTGCCTGTCTCTCTGCCTGCCTCTCTGCCTGCCTGCCAGCCTGCCTGTATACACAGACAGCCTCATAAAGCCTTATTGTTTGTACCTGGGTTATTGGGGACAGGGTTGGGGAGCCGACAGGTGAAAAATGATGACATCGACTCTCTCCACCAATAGGAACCACCAGAGGGCTGAGAGGAGCCCGCCTCCTTGCCAGGGATGCCTGTGATTGGCCGGTCTGCCGTGGGGAACAAGAGAGGGAGGAGGCGGAACAAGATCGAGATCCACCAATCCCACTGCTGTAGCTGCAGATACTAGCTGCCGATTGGATAGACTGGCTACTGAGGGAGGAATTACTGAGGAAAGACTGCAGGGATTGGTTGCTGGGGGACGATTGAAGGGAGGGGTTGCTGATCGACAGGTCCAAGGAGGCGGAGCTCAGAGAAGCAGGAAGGGAATGGCTGCTGAGAGATGATTGGATGTTGGGGTTGCTAAGGGAACCTTGGAGGGACGATGACAGACCTGAGGACGCACAGAGAAGAAAAAGTGAAATAGTTTCTGCAATGTTGCATTTACATGTTAGTTATTTAGCTGATCCAGAACAATTTCCAACGAGGTCAACAGAAGGCAGAACTTCCTTTAGTAGAGCACAAACATTACAAGCAACCAATAGGGTCAGAGATCACAGCATTCTGACAATTGAATCGAACAAACAAACCCTGGAGTGACCCTGGGTGGTAGAGAGGCAGAGAAAAAGAGCTCAGGGATTTTTGTAGTTCAAGATAAAAGTTGTCATCAGTTCACCAAGTGAGGGGTAACGTACAGCGAAATAAGCCCCGACTGAATGAAAACCCCTAAGCTGTAAGTTGACCTGCTGATTACACGGCTACTTACCAATACTGATTTAAAATGATTTCAACAAGCTACAGTAACTTACATACTAGCGGCAGTATGTAAGTTAGAAATCAACAAACTGGACCAGACCATATGATTAGATGTGGAACAGTGGTCTGTTAGGAGTTGGTTGTTCGTTCATTCATCACAGTGCTCAGTGCTTCGGGCTCTTTAGGCCTCCAGAGCCCTAAAAGCTGGCTCATGCTCATATGTCAAAATGACGTGGAGCCAAAACTACTGGCAGCATTGAGTTGTGTGTGAGGTCATGTACCACCTCAACAAAGCAGATGGCGCTGCAGCACCTGGGTCCAGGATTGGCTGAACCAAGAGGAACTGGAACTACTGGCTGATCGTGGAGCTGAATTTTCCTCCAGCGCCACTAAAGTGTTTTCAGGCGCATGGTCGTCACGAGAAGCACGAGAAGCTTGAAAGTACATGGACGACGTGTCTGCTGCTCCAGAAAGCAGGAACCAGGCCTCAAAGTCCTGATGAGGGAAACCTAGTGTGTCTCGGTAGAAGTCACACCAGCATGAGCAGCTCTAGGTTGGTGCGCGGTGCGTTCACAGACCAGGAAGTAGCTCAGTGATTCTCTAACTAAATATTTAGTTGAGTGATTCCACTGAGCTACCACAGCACTCACTCTCACACACACACACACACACACACATACACAGGCCTCCTACCTGGGAGGGGGCAGGCGTCCTCCTTGCTGCAGGCAGACAGCGACTCCTCCTGCAGGAAACCAAAGGTTTTACAAGGCAATATCGACTCCAATAGTTGTGTAGTTGTGTAGAGCAAGGCACTAACACTGCCAGGGTCGGGGGTTCAATTCCCACTGCAGTCACCCAAGCTAAAACATGTAAACATTCTCAGGACTGTAAGGGGCTTTGGATGAAAGCCTCCACCCAATGGAAGACGTTATGAAATGTCTCTGTGAGACTAAATCAGAAATGTACATTTTCTAAACTTTTATTCATTCAAGGTTTCTGGAAGCTCGGCTTCAGTTTCTAAATCCTCAGATTCCCTCAACTCGCTTTTTTTAACATCTTCGATCTCCATTCGCCACCAACTGGCATGGAGTGTAAATAAACTAACAATATGAAGCCACGGTCAGTAAACACACATTTGTGTGCAACGCCGTGCTCGACTGTGTTTCTAGTTTGACTTTGCTGTAAGTGTACCAGCGCCTTCGAAAGAGAAGAAACCTCATGGTGTTTTGGCGGAGGCTGAGGGGAAGGCAGGTGGAGGCAGGACAGGTCTGGCAGAGAGCCGCTGGCACTGAGGGATGCTGGGAAACTGAGCAGACTGCCACTCAGATGGAGGTCTGGAGACAGGAGGACACTGGGAAATAGACAGAGATTTAACAGACTGTTGGCAGAACGGAGACTCGACATAGGACTACATTTTATTGATCCCATTGGAGGAATCAACACACAAAGTATTGAAGATAATTGATGTTGTTGCAATGCTTACTGGTCACCAATAGAGGTCAATAGGTTACTGACTGCCCTTTATTGAATTTCAGGTTAGCATGTTTGATATTTACAGCTGCAAGAAGGTTTGTGAACCGTTTTGAATGACCTGCATTCCTGTAGAAATATGGTCTGATCTCCATCCAAGTCTCAACAATAGAAGAACACACTGTGGTTCAACAAATAACACAAGGTACTTTTTATTGAACAAACTGTTCAAACATTAACAGTCTAAACTGGAAAAACCACTAACCAAGGATACGAAGGAGGAAACTAAAGGAGGTTCCACCAGGTGCTGAATCTGAGGGAGGTTCTACCAGGTACTGAATCTGAAGGAGGTTCCACCGAGTACTGAATCTAAAGGAGGTTCCACCAGGTACTGAATCTGAAGGAGGTTCCACCAGGTACTGAATCTAAAGGAGGTTCCCCCAGGTGCTGAATCTGAAGGAGGTTCTACCAGGTACTGAATCTGAAGGAGGTTCCACCAAGTACTGAATCTAAAGGAGGTTCCACCAGGTACTGAATCTGAAGGAGGTTCCACCAAGTACTGAATCTAAAGGAGGTTCCACCAGGTGCTGAATCTGAAGGAGGTTCTACCAGGTACTGAATCTGAAGGAGGTTCCACCAGGTACTGAATCTAAAGGAGGTTCCACCAAGTACTGAATCTAAAGGAGGTTCCCCCAGGTGCTGAATCTAAAGGAGGTTCCCCCAGGTGCTGAATCTGAAGGAGGTTCTACCAGGTACTGAATCTGAAGGAGGTTCCACCAAGTACTGAATCTAAAGGAGGTTCCACCAGGTACTGAATCTGAAGGAGGTTCCACCAGGTACTGAATCTAAAGGAGGTTCCAGGTACTGAATTTGAAGGAGGTTCCACCAGGTACTAGATCTAAAGGAGGTTCCACCAGGTACTAAATCTCATGGTTCAC
>OOFE01008928.1:13484-30880 GCA_900323365.1 Monocentris japonica | reverse complement strand
GAATCATGTTTTCTTTCACATCATGTGGACGGTCAGGTGCGTGAGCATCATTTAGCTGGGGAAGAGATGGCACCAGGATGCACTATGGGAAGAAGGCAAGCCGGCGGAGGCAGTGTGATGCTCTGGGCAATTTCTGCTGGGAAACCTTGGGTCCTGGCATTCATGTGGATGTTACTTTGACACGTACCACCTGCCTAAACATTGTTGTAGACCAAGTACACCCCTTCATGGCAACGGTATTCCCTGATGGCAGTAGCCTCTTTCAGCAGGATAATGCACACTGCCACACTGCAAAAATTGTTCAGGAATGGTTTGAGGAACATGACAAAGAGTTTAAGGTGTTGACTTGGCCTCCAAATTCCCCAGATCTCAAGCTGATCGAGCATCTGTGGGATGTGCTGGAAAAACAAGTGCGATCCATGGAGGCCCCACCTCGCAACTTACAGGACTTAAAGGATCTGCTACTAACGTCTTGGTGTCAGATACCACAGGACACCTTCAGAGGTCTTGTGGAGTCCATGCCTCGACGGGTCAGAGCTGCTTTGGCAGCACGAGGGGGACCTTCACAATATTAAGCAGGTGGTTTTAATGTAATGGTTTTAATGGTTTTATCAGACTGATTAACTACTAGTTAGTCACAGTTCAGGAACATTTGGATGGTGCATCATGTTCAAAAGTAGGTAAGGTTATTAAGAGAATTTTTCCCAATTCCACAGGAAATTTCAATCAGTTAATGATTCTGGTTCCTAACAATTCTCTATTGATTTCCATCTTGTCCCTTTCAGATGAAAAGGCTTTTAAAAAGATGGATTAAAAAATGTAGCCATCATAGTTTAAGTTCCTTTCATACTGTTCAAACACCCAACAAAATATGAATATCAAGTACCTAATAAGGAGTAGGACCACCCCTTGCCTTGGAATGCTGTCATAGAAGTCCTAAACTGTGTGTAGTCGGATACTGGAATATTATTCAAGATGGAAGTCTTCCAGTTCTTTGAGGGATGAAGGCAGTAGAAATCTTTCACACTTGAGAACTTCTGATAATTGTTCGATGATGTAGATCTAGTGGTTGAGGAGGCCATTGAAGACATTTGACTTCATCCTGGTGTTCAGAAATGCATTCATTTCTTTGGGGATGTGTATGAGGACATTATGTTGGAATATGTTAATATTGTGAGGGAACATGGGGTGTACCTGTTCCTGTAAAATGGCCTTATATTTCTTGATCATTACATGACTACACAGAGTAATCATCAGATCGCTGACTCCCCCGAAATGGCTGCCCATGCCATTACAAATCCATCATTATGCTTAGCATTTCACTACAGACATTGCGGGTTGAAGGCATCCTTGGCTTTCACGCTTTACCACAGGTTCTGTGTCTTTGTGTGTTTGCCTTGAAAGCAAGGCGGTTTCCAAATGGGAGCTCAGCTATAAATACCAGTTCAATCAGACAATTGCGTATTAAATATGAAATTTATTGAGAATAAGAGTAAATGCTTCGTATCACTCACTGCAAAGCATAATTTAAAGCCAGGCAAATGCGAGAGCAGGGAGAGATCAATTGCAACCTCCCATGGGGAACCATGAAGAAACAGAGCCCACAGTTGGATGCTGGGTGGTGGTGGGGTGTGAGATGCATAGGCAGCAGCAGCAACAGTTGCAGCAGGGCGAAAAGCAGCATGAGGAATGAGGACGTGAGTTTGACAGCTTAAATTGACGCCCAATTGATGATAGCTATATGCTGGCTCAGCTGATCCGGGCTGCAGCAGCACTCGAGTTGTCTGCTTGAACTAGCTTTGATTCATTTTTGTAAAGCTCACAATGTACAGTTTTTGAGACTGAGACTGTGTCACATAGATTTTGATTCAATTCTGTGTTTATTTTTGAGACAGTAGTTTTATGTTTAGCAACTATCCTGATTAGTGCTGTTGTGACCACTGTTCCTCTTTGCTTTTAAAGCTGACAGATACTGCTAACATTCAACTTAATGACTGGCCTTTGTAGTGGCCTTTGTAATTCTGATTTAGTTACTTCAAAATCCTTTTACATGTGGTGTTTCTGTTATTAATCTTTATACTTGTGCTGATACTGGTGAGTAAATATTTGGGCACAAAATCTCCACGGAGCTTTCAGGTATTACTTGTCAACAGACCTCAGGGTTCAACAGTAAGGACTGCCCGATGGCCTGGGGCCAGTAAGCTGTTACCTTGGGCCAGTTGATCAATGTCTACAACACTCAATGCCCACAAGAGCCAGCAGCGCCTAAGTCTGTATGTTGGCAAAGCAGGTAGCTGACAACCTTCATCCACAACCCACACTCCATAACAGCAACAACAGCAAATTTATATTTTGGAATTTTACAAAAATGTTAAAAATCTCACAACATGAGAACCTCCTACTATGCCTAATGTGAAGTACTAACTAAAGAACCTGCAAACAACTGCACTGCCACTCAGGATGGAGTCAGCAAAGACTAGCGTGCACAACAATTCAGTAAAAATCCCAACACTCCTGCTTCAACTCTGCATCATAGCCTGAAAGACTAACACAAACTGCAACTGAGGAGTAACTTCAGCCTTGGCGAAATTTGAAGCCTGTCCTTAAGATGGCAGCCTTCTTACTAATGGTAAATAAGTGGGACGGGTAACAAGGGGAGTAATGAGGCCTAGCTAATCACATCAGAGTTCTGTTTAACTGGGAAGCCTTTGGATCTTGCTTCCTGGCTAGGAGGCAAGGCTAGGAAATCTAATGTAGCCATGGAATCACTGTAATTGTCATCCATCGCAGTAACATAATACAACATGCTACTGACACCACCGTGTGGTCTAATTCCCTCATACTGAGAGCAATGCTACCAGTCTCCAGGCTATCTGCAGCTGAGAGGAATTCAAAAGCTGAGCTCCACCTGCTCTGTGTTTGTGTATGTGTCCATGCATGTGATTTCTTTCATTTTTTATTAGTAAATTAATCCCTAGAATGTGTTCCCTTTACCCTAATCAGAGGAGAGGATATTGATTGCTTTGTTAAATTGCCTTAAGGAGGGCATGCATTGCTAATCAAAACCCAAGTTCTGCAGGGAGCTACATCATAAATCTTTAATTCCAGGCCATGCAAAACAAACAGGGATAAACTGCTTGGGGAATGGGAGAGAATGTGGTAGAGTCAAAGGTTGTCACATTTGGGTTAATTCAAACCTTTCCAGGAGTGACCAAGAGTTTCAAACAAACATGCATGACAAACCTTAATCTGAGGTTTAGGAGTCTGTCTTAATATTTCAGGTGGCTTCTGCCCAAACTGAGTTTCAACTCATTACGCTTAAATGCCTTGTTGCTCAAACAGCACCAAGTCTGGTATCATGTAATATTTCAGTGTCTCTCAGCTACTACTTCTCCCTGCTCTGTGTTAATAATCTGTGATAAACAACAGTCAGGTGTTGAAAGCAAATATGGATAGGCATTCTGCTCCAATTCAGTCAAGGTAACATCAGTGCATTAGAGAAGTCATCCTTTTTCCAATGGGAATTGCAGGGTAGAAGGCATGGAACAAAAACAACAGACCCTGAAAAGCATAAATTTAACTGCCAATTTGAGGAGGCCTGTGAGAAAATAAAGAAGTGTTGCCCAGCAGTTAATGAAAAACTGCTGCTACTGTATGTGTTATGACTCCAGATGCTGTAGGTCTACAGTCAGACCAGGACAGAATGGAATGGAATTACCTAGGGCTGGGCAACATGGACAAAATATATTTGATTGTTCTTCTGTTTGATGGCATAAGGCATTTTCCGACCGCAGGAACTAGCCATTGATTTAGTACTATTGGTACTTAGTCCCAGGAACTTTGACCTTTCTGACTGGGGGAACTAGCCCCGAAAAGGTTCCTCTTGGATAGTTCCTGGCCCCAAAAATAGTTCCTGCTAGCGAGGTAGTACTTTTTGGGGGACTAGGAAGCATTGGGCGGAGTTGTAGTACTGAACAATGCTAATTGGTCAACACAAGCTACACAAAAAAGTTCACTATACACCAGAATGCCCATTATGCCACAGTCTACAAAGTGCTTAATTTCAAAGTTAAATATAGCCTAAATGTAAATAGATTGTCCCTGCCACAGGACTTAATTAACCACTGTTTACTTGTCTTATCGGTGCAGTACTGAGCACAATTTAATTTCCATACCCATGGCTAATATATCATCAAAAACAAGACAATTTGTTTGACATACTAAGACTTAGGACTGGCAAAGTGCTTGGCTTTGCTACTCCCCTCCCATTTCTGCAGCTCTTAAAATTTTATATTGCCATTTAATTTAAATCTGGTTAATTTTGATCTATTTAGGTCACTTTTTAAACAAGGGGCTCTCCTCTTGTAGCAGTCTCCATAGAAAGCATGGTGAGTGCTGGAGTACTGTTTGTATGACTTCTGTGTAATAGAGGGGACCCGTGACCTACCGATGGCCTATTTCGTGACAAGACACGGACAGCCTGTAGTGAGGCAGAAGCACAGACAAAACAGATATGTGGCTTTTGACCCCGTGTTGCCATGGAAAGCTCATGGTGCATTGATGCTGTGCCAGAATCTCAACTAACCCTTTGCCATCTCATGCTGTGCCCTGTGGCAATGCTGGCAGTCACTTTGCATCCGGTGACTTGTGCCCCCTCAAACTCCTCCTAACACATCCAAGGTTGACAATAGTGCATCCTCTGTCCGCTACAATGTCCTATAATGGTGGCTGAGCAATTCAATTATCTGACCACTTACCTACCCCAGCTCTGTGACAGAGAGCCATAGGTTAAAAAGAAAATTCCCCTCTCAGATACTCTTACACTGTTATATATCATCAACCTGTGATGCTCAATGCATTTTGTGATGAAGTGTAGTAATTTACCTTTTTATTGTACCCACTTTCCCTCAACCTGCCTTGTCTACTTCTACTTCAGTTAGTGGTTTCCTACATTTCCCAGAATGCTTTTTGACAAGCTCCAGAGAACGAGCATGAACTTGTATTCAGCTGTGGCCTTAAAAATAAAAGCGCCAAAGTTTAAACATGTATTTGTATTTAATCATCAAACTGTCCTTTTTTGTTATTTTTCTCATTTTATCTAGTTCTTCTCTTTTCTATTGTTAAGTGCCTTGGGTACCATGAAAGGCGCTCTTAAATTAAAGTTATTATTATTTATTAAACCCAATAAATGAGAACTCAGATTAATGTTTAATGTCATAACCATGTTTTAAAATATAATATGCAACTTTTGTTTTACTACAAAGGCTGCATATCTTAGACTGCACAGCAGATATACAGAACACATACTAAACTGGACAGTGCATATTTAGTTATTTCATAGCTATTGGAACACCTTGCCTGATGAGCTCAGGGTGGTAGAGTCAGTAACATCTTTTCAATCACTTCTTAAAATTTACTTTTATCGTAAGGCTTTTCTGTGATATTTGGCTTTTTCACATTTTATCCTTATTGTCTGTCTGATATTTATTTATTTTGTTTTATCCATCTGGCTCTTACCGCTTTGTACCTCATTGTTCCTTCTGCCTTATTTATCCTATTGATCTTTGTCATTATTGACTTATTTTTCCTGATTGTTAAGTGCTTTGTAACCTTGTTTTGAAGAGTGCTATATTAATAGACTATTATTATAGCTAATAGCTAAGTTGTCATATCCATGTATGTTTTTGTCACACTTTTTGTGTAAGTATTGCAAATAAATATTTTACAGTGTGAAAAACACTTGGCACAGATCTTGTGCTGCAGCAATGAAAGTTTACAGTGAAAGTCTGAAAATGTCACTGTTTTGCAGTAGAGCGCAGCTGTGGGTTTTGTGTGTTGGTAAAGAGAGCAATAGAGCTAGCTGTTGGTACCAGTAGAGAAAACGGGAGTCACACGCCCTTGTGCAAAACATCTTGTCACTGTGCTGCATTGTGGACTCCTGAGAATACTGTCTGGAGAAATTGGCATCTCTTCCTCTTCAATTATGGATTTCTCCCTATGTGATTGTTGAACGTTGGTGAAAAATTATCAGTCTACAAAGAAGCCCTTGGTCTTTGATTCTGAGGGCCTCACCTGAAGTTTACTGACAATGTTTTAGAGTGTTGAAAAATGTTCTCCTATTAAACTCCATTGTAGCTGCACTGGAAATATCGATGTGACGTCACGTTGTCTATGTTTGGCCAATTAATCATAGTAATAAGAAAAATATACCACCAACAACAAAATGGACCCAGAATTACAAGGTACATCGCCAATAGCTGTTTTTTGTCATTGACTGGACTGATTTTCTACAAATCAACTTTCTACGTTTAGTGATTTCATTACGTGTAACCAATTCAAACTGGAAGTATAGATTTCATAATTTCCCAAATTCATTGCTGCAAAAATTCAAAACTGAGCTCCAACCTTTCAAAAGGTTGTTTGAGAAAAAACTAAATTTGAAAAAATGACAAGGTTGTCATTTTTTCAAGCTGCTGTACACCAAAAAATCATCACATTTAGTTTTTTCTCAAACACAAACTTTGGCAGAAGCTATTGATCTTTTAGCATTGACCTTCACAGAAAGAGCTTTCCAATGATTTTCAGTACAATTACCATCACATTAAACCTCTAGAGATGTGCAACTGAGTGAGAGCTTCTCCAAACTCTTAATGCAGCATTGAGTGCTGCACTCATAGTTGTCATAACAACCTGAGCATTCACTGAAGCTCTTAGCCAGGAGTGTGTGTGTGGAAAATAAGTGAAGAAGAAAGAGTTGGTGGCTGAAAGCCAGGGAATATGTGTCTCTGAGATGCACAAGGACTTCCTCATACAAATTCCCACGAAAATGGGGAGTTGGACAGACAGCCTTTAGGCACAAAAGTGCTTGTTGGAAAAGATTCCTATCAGACCCTGTTTAAAGGTAAACACAAAGCACCTCTAATTGTGAATGTCAGTAAACTGAGCATGTGCAGACAATTATGCAGAGGGGTATTATAGGCCTTGCTGAGTAGCTGTGTGTTAACATGGGTTCTGGGATAACACTGACCCTTCAGGTGCCAGATTCCCATTGAACATGCAACTACGTTTATGTTGCCCCCTAGAGGTAAAAAAATGTCAATTCATTTGAGTTCTGCAGATGCAGAACTGCACTGCAATGACCATTGATAAGCATAGTGGGAATGTGATGAATGAATCTTGGGGGAAAAAATAAGGAAATGATTAAAACTAGTGAAACATGAACATGTGAAAATTGAAGTACTACAAGATAAAAAGATGAGGTTTTGCTTGCCTGTGTGTTCACAAGATGCAGGACAAGCAGGACATTGGAGGAAAAGAAGAAAATAAATTGCTGTTAGTGATAGGCTCTTTTGAGAAGTACACAACACAAAGCAAATGAGTCTTTACTAAGCAGAATCTATGGGCTGCATAGTGCTACATTCACTTTCCTGAGTAATAACAAAACAACAATTTTATTTCTTTTTTTGGGGGGGAGGTATTTATATTAGTAAGAACTCTGACTCACAAGGATAAGACAGAAAATGATCATGAGTACTTGCTGCTATTGTACTAAGATGTTGTTTTTAATGCTCACACTCATTGTGGAGGAATTTCATGTAAATGATGAAGTATTAGAAAGGTATTATTAAGTATTAGAAAGGGTGGAAATCGACACGGTAGATCTAGATATGAGGAAGTGCTTCTTTCCATACTAATGTTTGAATTGGAATGCAAGAAAGGACACACAGATGTGCCTGTGTCTAGCAGACATTAGGAGAAAGCATTGCCTCTTGAGCATGAGCACTCGAGGATATACTTAAAGCACTGATTAACAAACTGACCTTAACAGAAGGCTTTGCATATACCATTCAGTGTGGATTCTGTGAATATTTGACTGGTGAAGATGTGCTCTCAGGCAAAAGATAAACAGTATTTTTGTTTCATAGAACATAAAACATACACAATTCAGAGAGGGGCCCTGTCTGAATTCATTATCAAGCTCCAAACAATCTTTTCAAATAGAAACTATGATGCTTAGTTTTATTTACTGTTGTGTTCAAATTATCAATGTTGCGTCATCCTTATTCCTACAGAGTTTACATTAGGATTGTCATATTACTAAAATATTACCCTACAATACTATACCATGATGCCAAGCACTATCACAATATAGCAAAACACAGACATTTATCAAAATTAGTTGTCTCTTTATACTGCTGGACTTCTACTGGTCCAAATCAGGCAGAGTGTAGGCAACTATTGATAACAATCACCAGAAGCAGTTTGTATATGAATATTGTTGCGGACAATATTAAGAATACTGCCACCACTACCAAATCTTGTTGGACTGTGGGAATGCAAAGAGCTTTGCTCAGGTTCTAAGCTCCAGCTGGCCACTTGTAAGCATTGGCCATGCTGTTGATAATTGGCTATTGCTCTCCCCAGCCAGTTCAGGCAAGAAAAGCAGACCCCAATCACCTTGTAAACTGGTCTCTCAAAGTACTACAACTGTCAGTGTAATGACTTAAACAAATGGAAGAAAAATAAAGCAAAAGGAACTATGAGGTGTGTGCATATGAATAGGGGAGTGTTGCTCAAATGACAGATTGAAAATGTACATTACTAGGGAAACACTGAACACTTTGTACTCAAAGGTTTGCATGGCAAAATGTTTTGACTAATTGGCCCACTATGAGGTCGACTTGCAAGGAGTACAAGAATATAGTAATTAGAATTCCAGCATGAAGGCAGACAAAGTGATGGTGGTGGGTGTCTGATGCAATCGCTGGGTGGTGATGAAGCGTCTTTTGGGTCAGAGCACTCAGTTTCATTTCATGACTTTCTCCACCAGTTCTACAAACCATCATCCGCTGAAAGGGCATCAAGACCGGGCCTTAATAAAGCCCTAATGGTGTACAGTCCAAACACTCAGCTGAACAGTAAAAGCAATCTATCTTCAAATGTTGGACTTAAAGGAACAAACCAGAGTTGAGATGGTATACAGTGTGAAAGCACAGTTAGTCTATGCTGCAAGGGGAGGAATGTGAAAGTTACACCTTTTATGAAGACGTTGCAGAAGTCTACTTGCTGTGTGGAGACAGACCCATCTACCCATGATAACGATACTGTACTGTAAATTAAGTAATGACTTTTCAATTTGAAATCCTCTGCACTGGCAACAGGCACAGACCCAAATGTCCTAACATGAATTGAGAATAATTGGTCCACCATTCCAAAGCAGCTCTGAAAACTGTTTTTTCATGCTACTCAGAGGCACTAAGATGGACATCTCTAAAGGCCTGCCATGGCTAGATTAGTGGAATCATTCATCCTGATCAGATGGGCTGACTCACTGCTCTGTTAGATTTGCTGGATTCATTTTCCTTTGCCCCATACTAATGAACCAGACCGATCAACTGAGTGATCAAGTGACTTCATATAAAGTTTGCCATTAATCTATAATGAAGGATGTGCAGTTAAATTAAAAGGCTAGACACTCATCAACTTGCAGTGCAATCAAGGGCAATACAAGTGTTTGCATGACTACTGCTATCACAACTACAGGCACACAGCCACTTCAATGAAATTGATATGAATGAATGACCTGAAAATCTTGGCAGGTCAATAATCTGGATGACTCAGTTTTGAAGTTTGGGCATTCTGTAGATTATTGTCAGTGGTTCAAGAGTCTTGGTGAGACTCTGCATCAACTCTACCCAAGGGGTTACAGGACATTTTCACAACTCATACATGTTTCATGGGTATTTTGTGTAATGGTAAATAAATAACAAATGTACTAAATCCATCTTAGGCCAGAACAGCTATGCTCTTTTGCAAGTTTTCTTTAACATTGCTTCAAACAAAACAGTTTACCACTTTACTATTGTCCTTCTATGAAGTAGTGGATCTTATTCATACAGAGTTGTAAGCCTTCAAATTGATATTACAAAAATTGATATTACAATAATGGCCTACATGTAATGTATAGTGTCATTACCACTTCATCACTGGTTTCATCACCCTAAATGGCAATTTATTTTCAATCAACTTTGAACACTAAACTGTCAATTTCATACATTACACTTGCGTGGAGGTACTCACTCAGACTCCTGATTATAATTTTTAATTAATGATGTAGCTTGCAGACAGATCAAATAAAATAGATTCAGTCATTTCCTCTAAAAGGATGAAGTCAGATTCTTAGGTACTCTAGGAGGTCACTGTGAAGTTAAAACACACACACAAAATAAAACGCCTGACTGGCCAACAAACATTCACGTCCAACTGTCCTACACAAACTTCTGAGTTCAAAGTATAGAGCACTAACATGAGAGAATCGTAGCCCTCTGAATCGATTTGTGACGTGCCTTAAGATTCCCACCCCTAACTGAAGTCCATGTCTGAACTAACATTATGACTGTCTTAGAGTGGTACTCATTCAGAGTCAGTGTCATCTGTACTAGGACTGAATGAGTCCATTTAGCTGGCCTACTAAGAAGTCCATCCAGTCCAAAGAAGTGAGAAGAGGGAGGGTGTTGATTCTGCAGGTTAGAGATAAGACCAGAATCAGCCACCTAGACACAAAAAAAATTGAATGAATGAGCGAAAAGAGTGAGGTAGAACGGAGTGAAGATAAAGAAGTGGATGTAGGGTAGACAGAGCAAGAGTTGAAGTTTTATGAACACCGAATCAATACTATGCCAGGCATGCAGCCTTCCTCCCTCTGTTCTATGCCCACAGAGGACAAATGAAAGGGAGCTATATTTTACACTTCATTGTAGTACTCTCATAATGCTAATGACACAAAGGAGAAGACATGTCCTTGTGCTGGTGATGTGAAATAGCAGAACAACTGATATATCTGAGAGCAGAGACTTCGGGAGGAAGACAGCTTAAACCATTCCAGCTACAGCACAGTCTCAGGCAAGTACATTCCCCCAAGACAGTGTGATAAGAGAATTAGGTATGATGGTGGTGTGGCAGTCATTCATACACTGTTCATAGATTCTTATATCTCTCTAAGATCATGATATAAGCTGATGTATCTTTTGGCCATGTTTAAATGCTGGTCTGGCGTTAGTCTGCTAACTCTGGAGAGGATGATATTGTCCTGTATCCCAGCACACAGGGACCTGAGGGGGCTGAGGACCTGTCAAGACACTATTAATAGCCATCTGAGTCACCACAGCTACATTAGTGTTCGCGCCTTTACATAGAGAATGCATCCTTCTTGTCCCTGCCTCAATGACTTGATGTTATGTATAATAAAATGCACCAAGCCAGGAGGGTATACAGGGAGACTGCCTTAATTGGACAGGAAGCATAAGTAACAAACTTTAAGTTATGCTGGTAGAGTAGGCTGGCTATAGCGAACAAGTTCAGGTTATTAAATGAGATGTGGGAGTTTGGGGATGATGCGTTTTTCTGAGGATGTTTTCCTAATGATGGAGGGCCTGTGGTTTCCCTCTCAGACTTGGAGGTGGACAACAGCCCCAGGTCATTTATAAACTGTGCAAGGTTTATAAATAGGGGAAAGTTGAAGCTTAGAGCTGGCATTCATTCTTCATCTCCCACATGATTCATACTCTTAATCAATGTGATATGATCAGGTTTCTGGTGTCTGTTAAACATGGTCAGTTAGCCACTAGCAGCTAAAAGAGTTGCCATATATAGATTGCCATATATTTTATTAGATATTATGCTCCAGATGATGTAAGATAATCATGTTTTGCTCTGGTGATCTTGCTCTTTTACTGTTGACATGCAATAGCAAAGAATTTGTGTGATGGCAAAATACGTCCTACAGGAAAACACTTTGCAGTATCTGTCTAACGTTTTCAATCTAAAACAAAAAATATTACATTTTAAGCAATTTTCAGTTAATGACATGTTTTGGTTGGTTTATTCTCACAGATCTGACAATAAGACCAGCGGCAGTGGTATCATTTTACATTTTAAAATGAGGTTAATATGCAGTTAATTGTTGCAGTTAATGTCAAAATAACTCTGATAAGGACAACACTAATATTGGATGAATTTAAGTAAAGTAAAACACAAAGTCAGCATGCACCAAGTGCTTTAGCAGTTTAGTATTGAACCTCAACATTTCACACAACATAAATCTGAGACTGTCCTGAAGACTTGGAAGATGGTCCAGTAGAGGACATATGCTGCAGAGATGAATGAGTGTTTTATGTTAAGGGATATAATAAGGGACGCACATACACAAACAATAGCCTGAAAAAGATTGAAAACCTTACTCTCCTCTTTCTAGCTATAGAATTAAGGTCAAGGTTTCATGATTTCAAGGACAGGTAATACTGATGCAAAGCTACACTGTATTCTTAAAATGGCCTGGTGTAGTTTGAAGACAAGATGGGTGTTAAAGGACAGAGGCCTGATCTGATCCTGGAGTGATGATACAGACATGCAAACACGGCTGGCATTGTTGTTTGGGTAATTATTGTCGCTGTGTTGCTTTGTAACCAGCAACTCTGTCTCCCAGTGCACACCAGAGGCAGGGAGACCACAAACCAGGACTGAGGCAGCAGAGTTGATGCACAGGTTAAACTAACTTTACAGACAGCAGCAGCAATTACAGTCAGTCAGCTGATGACCTAATTATGGCATGGGAAGCAGGACATTGTGAAGGCAGAGGGGTGGTTTAGGACCAGAAACAGTGTTTAAGTAGATCACATTTCTAGAGAGGAATCACAGCCAAGTGCGGTGGAGCAGCTATTTGTGCAGACATAATTATGCCAATGAGCACCAATGGGGATGTAGAAAATCAATGATGACAAAACTGCGGTCAGGCTTGTGACCATCAAATCAAGACACTACTGATCAATATGCAATGTGCAAGACTGATCATTTACCCACACAGACACATCGTTTTAACATAAAGAGTTATGTAGGCAGTCAGATGTGGAGCCTAAACAGTGAACTGGTTCCCTGGAAACCATTGATTTAAAAATAAATTGTCCTTTTTGGGGGTATGAATCGACAGGCAGCTTAACGGCTCATGGTTATCAAGCTGGCAGGTAAGAGACTCCTTCAGAACATAACACCCAAATACCCCAAACCTGTCAGAGCAGCTCAAGCCAAGTGTGTATGCTGACACAGGTAGGTTTGCAATATTCATTTAAAAGCATGATGCTTGACTGTTTAAGAAAAAACAATAAACAATGTCTTTACCAAAACAAACAAATAAAAACACTGAAACTCCATTAAACCTGATGAGCTGATATGCAGCAGGTTTAGTTAGATTCCAGTGTGTTGAAGGTGTCCAATGGTGATAGTTTATGTGGGCAAAATATGTGTGCCTTGAAGCACAACTGAGAGCAATAATTTAACTAATGAAGGTGTTTGTGTGCATGAGAGAGAAAGACTGTGCATTTCATACTGCTGCCCATCTTTATTTACATGCCGATGTTTAGGAGCTGTGACACATTCCTGAGGGAGGAGATTCTTTTCTCAGGCCCCATCCAGCAGTGTGGGAAATGTCAATGCCTTCAGGCAGCCCCGTGGCAGGTGGGATGGCCCTGGGCCCAGCGCATGCTCTGTCCGCAATGCACCACAACAGTATAACACTAGACTGTAGGACCCAGCTTAGACTCACGCAGCATTTAGATTGGGCTTAGGTGCACCACTCATGTGTCCGGTCAAGACATATGCAAAGACTGCTGGTTCATCAATGACATGGTGACATTATTTACTACTCAGTGAAGAGTGAAACTGAAAAGCTACAAGAGGGTACATGCTGTACATACTGTAAATATTTAAAAGGCCAATCTGACCAATCAATATCAAACAGTTTGACTTAGATGGATTTCAGTCACAGTAGAGTAGCATTTTTTAATGTACATGAAAAAGCAACAAAACCCTGTCTTGGCGGCCATAGTTCTGTATCTGCCTTTAAATGTGGAGTTAAGAGAACAGCTTGACGGATCTGAGTGCTGGCTAGCTGGCTGACTAGCGGATCTGTATGCCGCTCCCTGGAATGGGTCTGCTTCTCAGAATAGCTGGTGGCAGATGCCTTCCTCCCCTCTGTGTTATTTGGAGCCCAAGGGCAATGGAATCCCACCTCCCTGAGCATAGTGCGCTGTGGTCCTTGCTTCAGGACATAGAGAGGGGGATGGAAGTTGAAAGGACAAAATCAGCTGTCCCTCAATCACCAATGTACAGTTATGACATGCCAGCAGTCTGTGTATGCATGACAGATGTGGTCAAATGCATCAAGGTGACCGCATGGGATGGAAAAAAAGGCTTAAGTTATAATCAATATGAGCAGATAATTTACTAAACCACCTCTAGGTATGAAGGTGAGTTAGGGTTAGGTGAAAGATCACTACCTTCAGACTGTCAGATCAGACCATACTCAGCCTGTAAACTCCACCCTCTGTAATAGCACAACAGGAAATGAAGTAAAACCAAGTGTTAATGGCTCCAACATGTCCCACTTGGCAAGAGATAAGTGGGTGAGATTAACTGCTTATGGACCGGTAGCCTGACATTCTAGTTTGTCTGAGAAAATACTGTCAAAGAAAAACAAAACTCTCAAATTTTAAATGAAACTAATGTAGCCAAATGAAACAAATCAAACAGTTTCATAGAATGCCCAATGCATGCAAGGAACTTCTCTTCTGCTTCACTCCAGTGTGTTACCACGTATTGCATCAGTAAGTGGGAAAAAATTTCAAAGGTAGTGATTAGACAGCTCCTTGTCCTTTCTTAGACAACTCACTGTCAAGCACAGTGTTGTGAATTTGGCAGCCAGAGAAGGAGGGAGGGGTTTAAGGCCCCAAAGATAGTGTTGGCGGAGCAGCATGATGCAGTCATAGGAGTCTGCGTTCCTTTACCACACTTATCTGTAGAGCTCAAAGAGGATACAATGTATGATTATTAGTAGGGCAGAATGTATTATTATTAGTAGAGGATGCTGCTCCTCCAGCTCAAGCCAGCTTATCTATGGTGACATGCTGCATGCTACTCAACACTAGGCTGTAGAAGGCAAGAGAAGCTAGATTTTATGTAGCACATCAAATGTTTGAGACTATGGGGAGTGTAAATTAGGTTACTTGAATTCAATCCTGTGTTCTGAGATTGTAGGATTTCCATTAGGTCCTTAAACTGTGCATATCTCAAATGCCTGTCCTTGTAACCTTATTGAGACAGCTGACTGCCAATAAGTTACTGCTCCTGCTATGTTTCAGTGCAGTTGCAAAGGAAATTTGTTTTTTACATTTCTCTTAATTTTTTTTCTGCTAGGCTAGCTCGTAGAATATTCATTTCAGGTTCTCTGGTTTCATTTTACATTTTGGTTTGGTAACCTGTCTTCTCTTATAGCCAATCAAAGGTCAGCTTGACTTTATCTGATTAACCAAGCATCTTCTTACAAACTAGGTGAATATGATTATTACAGCTCTGAGTTTCATCAATCCTAGGAATCCTAGTCCTAGGAATCTGGTTGACGAAACATGGCTTATCTCATCCTTTCCAATGGAAAGACGGGCACTTGTTTTATGAAGTAAAAATAATGAAGTTAGACTTTTTTTATTACATTCAAAAATAGTCTAAGTCTATACCATGTAACCGCAACGTCTTGGGGTCGAATCCAGCCTGGGACCTTTGTCACATGCCATCCCCCTCTTTTCCCATCTTTCCTGTCTCTCTAAGTTCAACTGTCTAATATTGGCAAAAATGCCCAAAAAATTAAGATGGCTTATCTGGTTGGAACCATTTGGAGATTTTTTTCTAGTTTGGTATTAGCCTCATTCTGTCTGTCATTGTCATGGACATAATTAGGAATAACAAGGGGCCAAGAATGGAACCCTATGGAAAAGCACATGTAAAATTGGCTAAAATCAAATCCACTGTCAGCCAAATAACTAATAAGTGAGTCCTTTCCACCTGGCTACTTCCCCCCCCATACAGGTAATGCCCCTCAATCTGATCACCATATTCATGTTAGGAGTCTATCTCCACACTGTTTCACTGGGCTTTAGTGAAAACACAAAGGAGAGTTGATCCTCTCTCCAATCCAACAGAGCCTCCGGTTATAAACACAGAAGTGAAACATGGGATTCTATGGTACAAACTACTTGCCAGTTTGATTTGACGTTTAGAGGGAAGCTTGGAAGCTTTGTCAACAACTGATAGTAAAAGTGATGTATTATTTGTATGTCACTAGTGTGGATGTGTGTTTCCATTTTCCATATCTGGATATCTACTATATCCAGAACATAAAATTGTAATGAATTTATACCATTGCCCACTTTTCAATAAAAAAATATGCTCCACTGTTCCCGTTGTGTATTATGTTTAAATATGTAGTTTGCTAAGATGAATGAGAAGAACTTAATTCAGAGCAGGTGAGGTAAATTGTCTTTAATGGGAGCACAAGTCATGACCAGTGGCCTGATTATGACTGCCACCAACATGGCATTGTAGTGTTTAAAAACAGTTTAATGATCACTAAGCATTCAAAACAACTTTAATGTATGCAACAAGAAAGGGAAACGGCAGCAAAGCCATAGCAGATCACAATGATGAACAATGCTAAACTTAACTACGCTTAATCAAAACATTTAATCAGGGTTGAGGTGAAATCAAGCTTTTGCAAATGAAGATAGGGTTGAGGTGAGTAGCTGTTTTTGAAATACGAATGGTAAAGACACGACAACAGGGCCAGACTATCAGTCCATCCACCCTGCTATTGGCAGCATCAGGCCTGGTATCATATCGGCACCCTAGGTGTCACACACACTCACAAGTGCATACATCCTGAATTAAGAGTGAATACCTTACATATTTTCTCAATATAAATATGCCTATCTAATAACAACAGACAATAACAACAGTACAAATGGGTGACATGACAAAGAAAACACACTAATTCCTAGCTGTGAGGTGAGCACAGAAACTCTAGTTGTAAATGCCTTAGAAACTACCTTCACCTGACTGGCCAAAAAATTCATGTAATCACAATAGCAAATTATTCAACACAATTTCTGCCCAATATAGGCTTTAACTTACTAACTAACTGATGAACTTGGCTCACAGCTCACATTCGTAACCAATAGTGTGAGGTAGGGCCTGCAACAAAAAATACACAAAAGACACTAGAATGCAGATCAAACAAGAAATTTCCTCTGGTTATGTGAAGTGTCCGTGGACATATGGCATAGCACAGCCTAAGCCTGTACATTAGGAATGGGTGTCAGTCCCGACAGGAAAGTTGCAACATACCCAAGCCAACTGCTCAAGTAGCAAATGCATCGTGCTGATGATGATTGTTGATACGGACATAGCTGCTATGGGCAAGTCCAGATCACCTTACTCAAGTGGCACGGCAGTGTAGGGTGCGGTGGGTGAGAAAAGTAATACCACCACTCAAATGCCCTGCTGTTCATGTTCTA
>OOFE01008928.1:1188-13464 GCA_900323365.1 Monocentris japonica | reverse complement strand
TATATTTTGATAGCCATCTACTGCAACAGCTGGATGCCCATTCTGGCTCTGGGAAATAGGCTGGTTTCTCTTGGGCACCTTTTAATTGGAAATTTAACCCAGGTCTCATGGCTATTTTTATCAGTACAACACAAGTTAAGGGGGTTGGTGTAGATCTCACTGAAAGTGTCTCAAGAGATATTATAATACAAGACACATACAACAACCCATGTCTGCATGGCCAAGTGAACATCTTAATTCAGAGCACTGGGAAACAAAAGCATATGTTGGGGGGTATGAAGCAAAGCAGTCATTAAATTGACTGCAATGTATTTAAAAGTCCTCCTGGAAGTCCTGGGGGAAAAAAATTATCATTTGTTTCTTCTGAAGAAACAGTTCCAGGCGACTTAAGTTGTAGCAAATCACAGAGACCCTAAGAAATCCTAGCTATGCCATTCACTGGAGCCAGCTGTCACAGCCACAGCAGAGCCCACGTGGCACACCAGAAGGAGCAACAACCTCATAAACTGCCCATGTGGGCCCTTCCATTTAGCTCACCCAGCATAGCTTTGTAAACACCAAAGCTTCTTTTCTTCACTTTGGAGCCTCCTGGCTTGCATGCCTTTTTTTTTTGCATAAAAGTAAATAGATGGTCAACAAGAAAAACTTGCTCATGAGCACAACCACAGAATGTCTTGAAAGGGCCTTAGTGTTTCCATACAAAAGTAATCTTACTCGGCGAATGTGTGGAATTTGGTGATTCAAAGATTGTTCGACAACATTTCAATCAGGGTGTGACAGGTGGAGGAGGAGATCTCTCCATGTGGCAGGGCTGCTGGCATACACATGGGCGAGTTTAATACTTTTGCTCCAAGAGGCCAGGGATTAACCACAGCATAATCCTAAATGTTTTTTCTAAACAGTCAAATTACCATGCAGAGGTTGCTGGAGATAAGGGCTAATCCAACTATCTCCTCGTTGCTGTTCCTGGTTCCAGGGGTATGCAGTTACATGCTACCTTTGATGCGTAGGTCTGGAACCAATCAGGGTATTTCAAATTTTATTTCAGGTATAAAAAATAATAAGGGTCTCAGCTACTGTATGTTTCTTAGAAATTACACCTGTAAAGAATTAAATCTTGTAAACTACCAACTACGAAAGGAAGAAGGTATAAAGGCAAGACGTAAGTAACATACAGACCTCCAGAGACACAATATTATATACATCATGACACCGTAACATTTTATGGTCAACAGCTGTGTAACACAACATTGTACCTGCTTGCAGCTGGTAGTACGGCAGCAGCAGTATAACCTACTGTGGAAATGAACATCAGCAGAATTGAGTTTTTAGCTTCTCTCATTCTGAGCATTCAGACACCGACCTTTATAATATTAGACAACAGACAATGTACTGATCAAAAGCTGACATGTGAGTACCTCTGGACAGTCTTTGAGCCTGTGGCTGGGTAGACAAAAGGAATGGAAACTATCTTGCCTGCCACCCCCTGCTGCAAAGCCTAGAGAAGGGGAAACAGCAGACACTCACAGTCACTGCTACCCTTATTTCTATTTTAATCTTTGCCCAATATCCTACAACCTTGTCCCTCACTCTCCCGTTCACCTCCATCTTTTTGTGAAACTTTAGCAGATCATATTCTAAACTGCATCATCTTTCTTATCGGCGAGGTTACATAAACAGTGTCACTACTACAGCATTTCACAAATGTTAAATGCAGAAGTTCAATGAAGTCAATCAATTTGGCAGGATGTCGGCTCAATGTGTCCGTCAAACCTTGGTCAGTCATTAATAAGTATAAGCTCCCTACATACAGCTGCAGTGCACCCATGAAACACCTGCAAGAAAAATATAGAGCTTATGATAGAAAGCTTGGACGAGCACCACCATACTGTGCTTTGCTTCCAGTCTAAGTCAAGTCAAGTTTATTTATATAGCCCTTTTCACGAACAAGCCTCTAAGGACTTTACAGGCCTAACTAAGTCGAGCTGATGGACAATCGAATTATGGCACACAGTTGACGCAGAATGTAGAGAGCAAAGCGCTGATGTTGAAATGGGTCTGAAGGCCTTCAGACCTTAATTACTTATCTAATATACTGTCAATGAAAAAGAAAACATCTACATATAAGAAGGCTAAAAAGGATCTTTGAATTGAAGTTCTTTTTCTTTCCTAATCATTGCATTTATGCCTCTACCTCAAAAACGAAACCTAAAAATAGGCTCATCGCCGACAGCCTTTTTAAGGTCACGGGTTGGGATCCGCGGTCCGCCATGGGCGGAGCAGTAGCAAGTGAAGTTTGCATCTGAGTGGACAAAAATATCTCTTTCTGACAAATTGTAGTACATCTGAAATGAGGATGTGACGAAATAACTAATGATTAATCTTACATCAATGCAAATATCTGAATTTATTTTTAAGAAGAATATTCAACTACTGCCAAATGAAAAACAAAATGACTATCAAATATTACATCTTAATATTTATTTCAATCCCATATTTAAGTTCAAACAAGTCTTCATAATACGGCAGATCTTGAGCGAATTTGTAGCATGTTCTATGAAAGATATTCAACAAGGGCTGAATGGAACTAAAAACAAGCTCTGTAGGGCTATAGCTTTTCAATCATTATCAAATTCATTTTTAACACAGAATAAGAATTTGTAGTGTGCTGTAAGAGATGTAGGTTTTAGGTATGAACAGAGTAGAAAATCTGGTGAGAAAATAACATTAGCAGCATAGAGGTCATTGCTATTTAAGTAACTTCATGCTTCATGGACGGAAAAAAACCTTTCGTAAACATCCTGAGGACGGTAATCAATGGAGCAGAGAGTAAAAGTAGATATACTACATTTTTGATTGTATTTTGATGAACCAGCATTGAAGCAATGTAAAAAGCATGGCATATAAAGTAAAGGAATTTGTTCAAATTGCTATCACTGTTGAAGTCCAAATGGAAACAACAACCAAGGTGAGCCGGGGTGAGTCGGTGGAATGACCTTTGACATTTTCAGGTTCTGTGGCTCACCCAAACCCAAGCCCCAAGTCTGGCCTTATAGACACAATACTCACCCGCCTGCGACAGAAAGGCAAACCCTGAGCAATAATGTTGATGCTAAATATCTTGAGTACTTTCTGAGAGGGCAAGGGTTCCTTGGCAACATCCTTTGAGTCTGCCAGGTCAAGAGCCTGGCTCTCCGGTGGAACCTGGGGAGTCTTCTCCTTCCCAGAGGCGACCTTCGGCATCTTTTTCTGAGCACCAGCAGACGAGAAACGGGGGATAGGGCAATGCCGCAGCATTGCAACACAGGCCGTCTAGTGAATCATATCCCAGAAGGAGCTCAGAACACTGCTTGACTAATGTACAAAGCAGAAGATCTTTCTTACTTAAATGAATATAGTATCTTCCCTGCACTACAGAACCACTATACAATACAGCACTTGCTCAGACTCTCCACTCATCTACTCAGAACTCACTCCCCTGCTGACCGGCACCCTTTAAAATATCTCTTGGGTGTGAGGTCACTGTGGTGCACTGCCAGGCGTAGCAGCTGCTGTCAGGGCCTGAAAAGAGGCTGGACCAGCCCAGTCTCTCCCCCCTCAGCCAGCCACTGTGGAATCTGCTCTCGTGATCCCATGGTGAGTCGTCCGACACAGCTCGTGTCCATGGAGATTTCTCATCTCGGACATTCTGACCCCCTTCTGATCCTCCAAACTTGTCATAGAAATCAGCTATTATAAACAGTGGCCTACAACATCATCACAAGGCCCAGAGTCAAGCTCACCCCTGAAGCCTATCAAAATAAAAACACACAAAAATATATCATCATTTGAACCACTAGCCTTTTTGAATATAAGCTTTGAAACTATCATTTGTTTTGTTTAATGCTTACCTTCTTTGACTCTTCCGTGCACCAAGGTGTTAAGGTATCTCAATAACCCTGTCTATGTCAGCGAAGTGGCTGAGGATATTTCAGGCAACGGATAACACAGTTGCCAAATGTTAGTATGTGACACATTCGTTTCAACAAGGCTTTAGTTGACCTCATGTCAGAAAGGATGGACTTTTATATCAGTTTCAAAAAGGAACCAGGGGATTGAACCTCTTCCAATCTTGCTGGCCATCAGTGTTTGAGGAGGTTTAGACTAGACTAGGATATTTATCACAATAGGAGAGTATTTCCTCACAGCTTTGAGGAAAAACATATGCGTCAGACAACAGGGAGTGTTGACTACCCCAGCATGCTGCCCATTTGTCCAACATTAAAAACTTTTCCAGGGCCTCGTTTTCTTGTAGTTTTTTTCCTTCTTAAATAAGCAAAATATTGAATAATTCAACAGAAAGCCTTAACCAATTATTTGAATAACGGACAAGCATCATCATTTCATTTTACCTTATGGTTTGTAAACTGAACAAAACCTGACTGATGAGCATCCACATGCAGTGAGAAGTAACCAAAGAGACACCCCTTGAAGCACTGCTTGTTTTTGACATGCCCTAGACCTCAGAAAGCTCCTGTTTCTATGCAGAGGTTACATGAGCTTTCTGGCTAATCTCAGGCTACCAAGCTATGTGACACACACACACTGCTGTGCTCCAGTCTTCTATAACATGATCAGCCCAAGGTAATTGGTAGAATTCCAGTCATGCAAGCAGATTTAACCTTGGGTCTTGTGCTTGGAGGAACTTTTTTCCTCAACCTCTGCACTTATTATATACTCTATATTACAAGGCTTCTCTAGTGTTGTGAGTCATTTATGAGAATTAGAGTGTGAAGTTAAAAAGGTAGGAACAGAGGCATACTGTATTAGCTTTATTATTACTATGTATTAGCTTGAGAATCCATTTGGGTTAATGGAAATGACACTATTGGCTACAAGCCACTCAATCAAACTCTTTTTATGCTCACATAAGTGACTGATGGAGACACCAGAGGTCACGCATGTTTAGGTTCTAGTTACTAAGCACACTTAAAAATCACTCCCAGTCTCTTAAAACAACTGAGACAGACAGAGGTATGGCTGCAGATTTAGGCCCTATTTAAAAGGGCAGGGTCAGCCTTGTGTATGGGTATCTCAAGTTCAGAAAGCAAATAGCCTAAGACAACACTGAGTAATTCGTTGCAGTTCCCTACAGAGGCAAATGCTGACAAGCGTATGTAAAACCTGATGAATGAGCAATCCAAGCCTTCCTCTATTGACAGCATGCCACGGCATAGGCCTTCAATGTGTGGTACATTAGGCCTTGTACATTCCTTCAGTATAAACACTGGCTGCGGGTCAACACTGCTGTACCTAATTATGCCACCAGAAGGAAAGTTACTGAAGAGCTATGATATGAATCTAGAGACATTTTATTTAGCATTTTGCCAAAGGTTTAGCTTATGCATAGTCTTGTTCTAATCACCAGTTTGGCCCATCTGTCTCACATGATATCTCAGGCACCACTGATCGGACTTTGTGAACCTTGGGGGAATGATGCATCCCACAACAAGATTCTGGCATTTTCAAAATTACGCTGATCGACCCAAGGGGGGCATCTCTTTTTCAAATCCTCCCCAAATGTCAACCTAGTGTCCTAGAGTTAATGGTTCATATAAAGTGTTGGGGTTTGGTGCCTGATTGGCATCACATCATCAATAATAGCTATCCGGTACATAGACATTCAGCTTAGTTTAAAAGAAATGACGGTATTTCACTGATTTGGTAGAATCAAGGCCTCAGGCTAGCCTATCAAGACTATCGCGCAAACCTAGAAAACCACAACCTCTTCTGCTCGTCTCAAAAACTCTCCACTCCTCCAGTATGCACATACAAACATACCTACAGACGTCTCATTTGACAGAGTAGTATCTTGCTGGAAGTCATTAAAACTGCAAGAAACTATTAATCTTTCATATCTGGAGCTGCTATAGAGATATATTGGGCTAGTCTAAAATTCAGTTCTTCAGGGATAACAAACTGGACAAACAAGTGATTGGCCAGAAAAATGGATTGACTGAAAAATGTTATACATCTTAACATGCAGCCCCAAAGAGTTTCATAAGGCTACCTTAAAATAATAGTGCTCAGTGGATTTGAGACCTTTTATTCTCCCTCATGCATCATATCCAAGGCAAGAGTACATGAGACAATGACAGAGAGCCAATCTAGCTTAATCTCTGTGGAGCTGTGCCAGGGTGAGGGGGGCTCTATCACAGACTATGGGAAACCCCACAGTTAATGTGCATGTGTATGTTAAGAGAAAAATGTTTATCATTTCATGTCAATCAACCAGCAACTTGGGCCACTTAACTCCTTTTCCCCTTTGTCACAACATGTTTGTTTGAAAAGCTTGGACAAGTGACGAGAGTGAGGCATGGCAATGACTGTTCACCTTTGAAGACACAATGTATATTTT
This sequence comes from Monocentris japonica, assembly GCA_900323365.1. Classification (NCBI taxonomy): domain Eukaryota; kingdom Metazoa; phylum Chordata; class Actinopteri; order Trachichthyiformes; family Monocentridae; genus Monocentris; species Monocentris japonica. The sequence continues at coordinate 7,067 of OOFE01008928.1, read as the reverse complement.
TTCACACAGTATAAGATAATGGAAATGCAACAATAGCGTACTAGTATATTCTCATCTGCTTATCAAGGCAACGTTTCAAACTGTCTGTCCATTCAATTTGTGTTAGCACAGACACACCACAACAAAGGAGCAGACATGCATATGGAGGATTTTTTGATTCTATATTGAACTGCAATCATTAAATGGAAAATTATTGTTTTTTTATTGTAGCACTAGCAATGACAATAGGGAGGTCAGATGGGTTACTGCAGTCTCTGAAAAACCAAAAGTATAACCAAATATTTCTGAATTGTAGTTTCAAAATTAATCAAACTTTATCATCCCAACTTGCTATCCAAACATTAGCTATTTGGTGAACTAGTACTCGTAACTCACTTTTCTTAAGCTAAATGAGGTTATCGTTTGTGAAGACAATTTTATCATCTATTGTAATGCGTTCTTCATTAATACTTACATGACAGCTACTTTGTGAAACGATGCCTCATTTAAATGCCCATGCATCAGTTTGACCAAGCAGAGAGCGGAGTAGCACACTGAGATGAACTGAGGGCAGTTTATTAAAATGAATGGCAAATACCACACTAGTAATCTCTCACTCCTGAATGATTTTTACTACTGTAATACAACCAAAAAAGCTTGGCTAAATACATTATGATAAAATCAATTGTGCCACCTCCAAAATCAGTCAATGCAATCTACTTAATGATGTTTTGCCGCCTTGTGGTTCAGCCTCAATAAGCCTATTAGGCTACAATGTGGACAAATAAAGTCTCCAAGCACATTGTCCTATCTGTTGTAAAGGGTTTATGACTATATATAACTACAAAGCATACCATTGGTGCCCGCACAGCCAAATAATATGCCGCCTACAACACAGATCTATAGAGTGATAACCGATTAAGTTCTAGTTATTCCTTTATCTATAAGTCATTTTAATAATGCAGGGAATTGATTTCAGAGACACTTATATTTTATGTTTAAAAGTATTAAACAGTAAAACAATTAAACATTTGAATAATGACTATAGCCTAATAGCTTCCCTGACATCATTCAGTTGTCCCCTGGGTGTCACTAGTTAATACATACTATCATAAGATGTATGCCAAATATTAGCTGAATGGGAAACACTTGCACTGAATATATACCAAATATTAATATTGTACAGGAAACACTGGCACTGAAAATGTTACTGTTTGACAGTTCAGAGCTTGAGAGACTGAGCAAAGCAAAGTTTTGTGGGAAAAGGAGAGCTATATTTCCAAAAGCAATGTATCCACTAGTCATGGAAAGGGGTATGGCTGGGCAGGACTGTAAATATGTTTACTTAAGATATTTGAAACACTTGTTATCCCTTGTACGCTTAGTGAAAGCCCAAAAGGTTGGTTAAATAAGGAAAAATAAATTTCCCAGTTCACTTTGCAAAGGATTTGCTAAAATAGAAGAGGGAGGATTTAATGAAAAGGGACAGCCATTAAACATTTATATAAATGTGTTCAGCCTTATTACCTTCAAGTACCCATATGCTGCAGTGTTTTATATTGGAAAAGTCTTGGCCATCAGTTCAAACAGCATCTCATTCTCATATTCTACCCGCCCTGTCTCTACATTATCCAGCAGAGAAGCTATCCAACCTCTGACCGACACCACAGGCATTAAAGGAGAAAACCCGCAAGCACATGCATGCTCACCTGCATGAACACGCGGCTGGACAGTATCCATGTGAGATAGGAAACAGCTCATTACTAAGTCTGGGCACAGCTGCAACACGCAGCCATAAACTGTGGGCCTTGGATTACGTACACCACATTAAGACCACTGCCTCCCTCTGGTGTTTGCAGGACAGAATTGTTGTTCCAGTCACAAACGCCACCAAAAACCTATCATGGGTAGTAAGTAATACATTTCAAGAAACTTGTTCCAGTGTAACACTGTTGCTTATGAAATAACCTAATTTCTTACATGGCTTTGAAGGGTAGCCTATAAATAACATATGAGCCAGTGCTTTTTCTGTTACAAAATCAAATCTCTGAGGAAAAAATAGAGAAGGGGGAGATGGGGAAAGAGGAATGACCCGAATGGTACAGACAGCATAAGTATCACCAGGCAGACAGACACATGTTGTGCTGGTCAATCATCAACTCAAATGGGCAGTGGAGGCATATCAGTTTGTACTGGAAGATCATCCTTGTGCAATAGAGGTTTTCTGTTATGGTGCTCATTCACAAGCCTGCAGTTTATATCGCTATCTACACGTCCAGCTGAGCTTGGGTTTCCATGAGAACAAGTTGTTGTCAATACATGGTGGTAGTGAGTAAAACCATTTGCCTTCATGTGGGTGGACGAGAACCCTGGACCTCTGTGGCTCATCTCTGCCAGATCTACTGTGTGACAAGGCCAGTGTGTGGGAGATGCCACTTACAATAGGCAGGCTGTCTTTTCTGTGGAAGCAGCTTAAATTAGTGGTAATGAGTGGGACTGCGCAAACTGTGCTGACGAAGTACAGAGGACTGGAGCACTGTATGTACCTCAAACTACCCAAGTATGCCACAGTAAAAACAATTTGGCTGACTTAAGTTAGTTAATTCCTATCTCAAAGCAGCAATAACTGACAATTGAATAGCCTCCTTTTGAAGAATAGAGGTTTGCGGGTCCCCACAGCCTGAAATGAAAAAGAGAGCAATAACTTCACACGTGTAGTGTTGTGCTCTGCAATTTGACAATGAATAACAAGCCAGAACGTGCAGCTAAGTCTTATTCATTTAGTCAGAAGTCTGCATCTTAAGTAAGACTTGTGTATGTGCCATAATGGAAGTATTAAGTAAGACTTGTGTCAGTCTATGTCTAGTTAGGCCTCCACTCCACACCTCCTAGAGATTAAGCACAAAATTAAGCCTTTGTGCCACAATACATGCTGACCTTCTCACATTTCTGCTGTTGTGTCCCGAGTTTAAAAAAAACATACAGCAGGTGGGATCAACAGTCTTGTGTTTCTGAGAGCTGGGATGCAACAGACGATCCCAATAGCAAAGGTAGATTCTAAATATTGAGGGTTTTTTTTTTTTAAGATTGTCTTCCATGAAAAACACCGTTTGTTTCAATCAAGCAGAAAAATAACTGCAAAGGTGATTCCTATAATAATTATAGGCATAATTATTATCATCATTATTAGGATTGTATTGCGAACACACAATGCCAGCCTGGTTACAACACTGCTATTGTCGAAAAATAAAATTAAGACACATCTGCATTAATCAGTCAGTGTTTTCCAGTCGAAGCCATATGCTACATGATGTGATAAGGTTGCCACACTCCTCATTTCACCCCCATGTCTCACTGACCATAAGAGGAGCAGCAGGCCGCTGACAATTTCAAAGCAAGGATGTGTTCACCACAGGTGGTCTTTCTCAATGACGATTTTTGTCAGTTCTTGGTTCCTCCACGATGCATTTGATATAATATCTAACGGCCAAAGTACAATTTCAAAACAAAGGCATAGAGATCAGAGGAAGATTAAGATGGCAGAAGTTAACTTGGCAACCACAAAATATCAAGGCTGCATCAGATGGTGACTTGGCTGACAACTAATGAGAAGCCTGTAAGATTCATGGCATTGGAAGCAGCTGGGAAAATTAACACCTGTGTGTCTAAATTGATCGAGAACAAATCGGAAGCCCCAAGATTCACTGAAAGAACGACGTATCATGTCCAAACAAGCTGGCACAAATAAAGCTATAGTAATATTGCTATAGCCTGTAATAAAGAGCCGACAATCTATTGATGGTTGAAAAAGCTAGGCAAATAAACACCAGGGTCTCTTAATTGTGTGAATTCAAGCACACAGCCCATTTCACACTGTAAAGATGCACTCTGTGCTTGTGTTCTTGAGAAGTTCATTCTCTCCAAGACAACTTGGGAGGAATATTCTCCACAGGGACACAAGTATTGACTTGGAATTATTTGTATTGATAATAACCTAGTGACTGAATTGCTTGGGAAGTGTTGGGAGTCATGATTCAGACAATTCTAAATCCATTAAACTGTGACATACACCTTGTATGTCACAGTTTAATGGATTTAGAATTGCTTCAAGTCTCTGAGATTAAGATACAAGGCACGTTCTGGTGCTTTAACATTAGAAACTCTGAAATGCCTTAATATCAAGGCTTTGCAGCACAGCTGCTTAAATAATGTGTCTGGGCTTCACAGGAAATCAACAGGCAGAACAGAGCTTCATTAGTCAATCAACAACCCTACTTAGCCTTACAGACAGGGAGCCTGGCCCAAGAGAATAGTAGAGCGTCTTCTGAAAAGGGCATACATAAATAGGCCAGGATGAAATATTCATGCCCCTGTCTAAGATACCTCTAGGGACAGAGCTACCTGAAGGGACGGAGTTCCCAGGCTGGTCACAGACAAGCAACAAACCCAGGATGGTCTTAGGTTCACCTGGAAAGAAGATTAGGCCCTTGTCCCTTAACAAGTACCATAATCTGAGAAAAAATAATTAGCTGAAATTGTATTTATGTTTTTGCCCCAGTTTGTTTGTTTGTTTGTCAGCACAACATCTCATGAAATGTAGTTGACAGACAGGCCTTTTTTAACCATAACTATGAAACGAACAGAGATAGAGACTTAAATCCTAGGGGTGTTTTCACATAGAATTCTCTTTAAAGGATCAGATCACTAAGGGGACTAAAAATGAACCAACTGAAAAGGAACTTAGTTCCCTTTGCTTCCACACTTGATGTTCACTTGAAAGAGGACTCTGACTCAGTACATTGTCAATTCACACTCTTTGGAACACAGACCTTAACTATTTTGAATTGTGGCTTCCTTCATGGTTGCAGCATCCATTTCTTTGAGGCATTTCCATTTTCAATTAGTACACATAAAAAGGGAAAATAGAAAAATAAAAATATAATTTTATATTTCCATTTTGAATAGAAATACTTGTGCTTTAATTTTTTTTCTGAAAATTTCAGAAAACTTTTTGTTGGAGATGGTCTCAGTTCGGTTAGTTTCAGAGGGATCTGAGTTCATTTGGAGCATTCACATGTGGCCCAAAATTTCACTAAGATTGGCTGAAATGGACCAAGTGTGAAAACACCCTAAGGGTATGTTTGCAGGGTCAAGAAATCAGCTTACCATAAAATTTAGGAATTATGTCTTTGGGTGTAGCAGCAAGTTGGAGAATTGTTCAGGCAGAGTTTTGCGCTCTCCGAGTGCCTTCTAGTTCTAGAATTATTCAATGAATTCCATTACCATGAATTCCAATATTGTCATGATAATTGTCCGTCATCAATCACCATCAGTTATAATATTGTCAGTTATATTAATCTAATATAAACTGGCTGATTTAATTTTTTTGGTGGTCAATGTGAAACTTGTAATAGAGTAATAGAGGCATTACAGTTGCATCGCAAACCTCCTAGCAACCATGGCTGGCACAATCATGGTGGTTTATTGGTTAATTGGCTGTGTGCAAGTAAGATCTCAATCTTATTGAGAACCAATGGCGAGACCTGAAATGTGCAGTTGGTCAAAGGAATCCTTCAAACACTGAACGGGAGCAGGTTGCAATTGAAGTATTAGAAAAGGGTGCCAATCATCATGGCAATAGCCATTATGAAGCCATAAAGGAGATATTTGTATTCTTATTGTTTGATCATGTGCTGATGATGAATGTGTGAAGACCGGAAGTAGTTGCAATTGCCAGTTCTTTCCTAAGATATTGTACATTATCTACATAAAATGCAAGGGTGCCAATAATCTTGGCCAGGACTGTACATATTAATCTTTTAGGCAACTTGTAGTAGAACAAACCCATTGGAAAACTGCAACGTCTGCCATTGCTCATTGCACCATATCGTGGATAAACT
>OOFE01008927.1:4681-42630 GCA_900323365.1 Monocentris japonica | reverse complement strand
CCCAGTTCCGGAACGCCCGCCATTGACCTTTGGCCAATCGACGGGCATCGAGTGGACCAAGTCTAACCCGTCAGACTTCCTTCGACCAAATTTGGGTGGCACCACCTCCAAGTTCCAAGCATTGGGGTTGTATGACCACAAACCAAGTATGTTCCACAGTGCTGGGCTGAGCCCGGGAACCCCAAACTTAAAACCAAACCCCAAGACCCAGGCCCCCTCCCCTGCCACTGACAATAAACTCACCCACAAGCAAAGGACTCCCTCCAACCCGTTCCTCAACAAGCTCACAGACTTCTTCCTGCCTCCCTCCAGCAAAGACAAAGACTCCTACATATATAGGAGGTCGCCCTCCCCTCACAGCACCACGCCCTGGGGAGGACCGGACCTCTCTCAAACAGAACCGGAGAGTAAGCAGAGCCCCCCGCCGCCCCCTTCTCCGGGCCAGTTGATAAACCGGCATGACCAGAAGCGAATGACGCTGGGCCACAGCAAGCTGGACCTTGTCAACCAATATAACCAGATGAAATCCAAGCAGGTGTATAGCCGCTTTGAGCTCAAGAACAGTAATTAGACCAAGGAACTTAATGAGTTGGGTCTGTTGTGGAGTAAATGTACTCAAACTCACACACGAACCCCCAGCGAAAAGTCTTCTTGGGCTATGGTTGGATTTCATAAAACCAAATATGTGTGTCAGCTGAGAGGACCATCCAGGACCAGAAATCCCCCTTGCCTCCCAGTTCTGGTGACACCTGGATAAAATCAAGCGTGAAATGACCTCATTGACAGGACATCCATTTTGAACCTATGTCACACTCAGTGTAGGACTCTCTACCCAGAACATTGGCATATCATGTAAAAAACTAGCATTACTTCAACACGTAAGTGAGGACTTCATATAGACCTAACAAATTAGCTAGCAACCTCGGAAACAACAACTGATTTAGCAAGGAAGTTAGCTACCTCGCTAGGTCGCTTCTAGCTAGCTACCTGGCTAGATTCCGTTAGCTATAGTGGGCCAACTATGTTACCTTAAAATGTGAATTCATGTCTCTCTATTTTATTCATTTCTAATATGTTTTTCACAAGGTAATATGTGAAACAATAAATGTTTGTTTGATTCCGGACCTTTCTATGATGTGCATCTGGGCTGGACTTGCTCTTCTGGGTGGAGTTTTCCACCCTTATTCCCACCCTGGGAATAAGGTCCATAGTTGCATTGTTAACACCCATGGTTCTTCACCTTCACCTGTGGAATTTTCACCCTGTGAATCTTGAAAACATATTTCTACTTATATCATGTGAGGATCCATTCTAAGTACTGGAGGATAGATATAAGGTCTATGTATATTTTCCAAAATAATCAGTACCTGATAGTCATTGCTCAATATTTCAAGAATACAGGTGAATGCATCTTCAGAAAGCAAATGTAGTAGCTATCAAATATCAAAGGTTGCTCTTCAGCTGTGTTCCATAATGAGTTTTAGTTTCATGCCAGCAATGGAACCCATCCAATTACCAACCCATCCAAAAAGATCTCCATCTTAACAAGCAATTTGAAGAGCCTCCTAACCCTTTCTTTCTTTCTTTCTTTCAAAACCTTTTTCAAAACTCTTTTTCTTTACCTTGCTCTTACTTTAACTCCACCTCTTATGTATTTACTTTTTCATTTCTTTCCTGTTTAGCTAGGATTAGGATATTCTTTTAACAGTCCTAGACAGTATAGACACCATGTGCCTTGATGATCCTGCCTTATGGTTTACAGTCACATTTTTGTCCTTAAGCAACCTTATCCACATTGATGCAAAATTACTGTTTGTTAAGACGTACATTCATATTATAAACCACTGTCATTACAGTGAGTAAACCTTGTGGAAAGTTGTGATAGTACAGTAGCAGAAGCATGCTTGAAGGGCCTACTATATTCCTCAGAATATTCAGAATATAAACTGAAGGGCTTCTTTAAACCAGGCTGCACAGTCAATGTTTTGAGGCTATGTAGACGGCAATATTAAATTCAACAGAAATGATGATCGCAGATGGGATAAGTCTATGTACTACTTGCAGTGAGTTTTGAAAAGGTACTGTTGGTCATAGCTGTTGGTAGAATCACACATCTACATTCTACGGTGTCTCAAAACGACTTCCATGTCCTTTATATTTGTCTATTTTTTCCCTGAATATCCTGCACAATGCTAAAACATCACACTGTACCAGAAAGTACTTTTTTTATTTTTTTTTTATTTTCAAATATGAACAGATTTGGATAGACCTGGCTTTCAGCATTGATGGAAACAAAATTGGTATACTTAACAATAAAATGTTATTTGCATTATGTTATTTGCATTTATATCATCTTTCAAGCGTTCAATGTAGTTCCCACCACCCTGCCATCTATTCTGCATTAGTACTACAAGGTTTTCCAAACAATTTTTTATTTTCCAATTATTTATTTTGAAATAATCTGGTAGCACAGGAAAATGTGTGGGTGAATAGTTTTTCTAGCCACTGTTTCTCTGTACATACAGTACTTTAAAACTAACCCTTCAATGCAATGTTTACCATGTTATCTTCATGTACAGAACAGATGTTTACTGTTGATGTCACCTAAGCAATAATGTCTGACAACTGTTTTAATAATATATGTTTTTTACTTTTTGTGTTTTTATTTACCACTCCTTTCAGAATCAATTAAACTTCTTGGTGTTGTTATATTGTCATCAGTACTAGTTGATTTAGCATTTGATAATGGATATTTTACAAAAAGACTAAGTTAATTTGTCCTGGACAGTTTGCAGACATCAAGTCACTACTTTTATGTTTGTCCGGGTAATGTGCATGTTTTGTATATGGTGTATATATCAACCATGGACTCAATGTCAGGAATTCGGGTCATTGTTGTCAAAATTACTACTGATTAATAAGTTTTATTTTTTTTGTTTTATTTTATTTTTTCATGATGTTGTTTTCTGCAGAATGTGAACTTAAGCTTTAACTATTGAGAATGTTTTAGACAAAGTTCCAGTTCATCTGTGCTAGTGAGCTCAGCACTTCTGATACATTACATGGATTTATTAAAAACAAATCCGTTATGCATAAATAACAATTTGAGGCCACAGAGGTGGGCAAATAAACACCCAATTTTTACCACGAAGATTTGTATGATTTTAAATCAACAATCAGAGACATTTTCTAGGGCTTCAGGCTGCGGACTCGGTTGTTTTCCAATAAAAAAACAATTGGGATGAATCACCTGGTCATAGGCTTGCACAAATCATGTATGGTGGCCCCTGAGGGACAGCTGTCACAGTCACATGAATATATGACAACTCAATGGAAAAAAATAAGAACAGGGTGAAATGCAAAGAAGGGTAGTCCTAATTATTGGGGGTATTTTTGCCATCTCATTTTAATTTCAACTTTTAGGGTCATTTTCGCCCCAAACCCCATTAATGTCTGACCCTTAGCTCATGCAAATTTATCATATATTTTGTATTATGGGAATCCATCAGAGATTTGGGGTCTTGAAACCACTTCAGAGCAAAAGAGATAAAAAGTTGGGAAATACAGATATTCTAGAGTGGTAGCTATTGTGGAAGTCTCCCATTATCTATCCATGCTCCATCTATGCTTCGTACTGCAGCCCACAATCTTTCTTTGTTTTGTAGTTAGAACTCAAATGGCATATTGTAGCACAAAAACTCATGTGTCTCAGTTACCTGGTTTTCAAGATGTTGTTTGTGCCTTCTGAATGCTGAAAAGAGAACAAATTTTGAATTTTCCGAACAACTCCTCTCTGTGGCAGAGCAATAATTCAGTATTACTGTTGGAAGCAAAACATACAGTAAAAAGAGGGATTTCTGCAATGGCTCCATCTGTGGCATTGCACTGTAAATATCTGGAAGAGATACAAGTAGAGATAGAAATCATTCCTGTTGTTTTGTTTGTTTGATTGTTGAAAGCGTGTGAGCTAACTGGTCACTGTTACAAGGGCTACTATGAGTTGCTAACAGTGTTACAAAACTTAATGCAATGATGCAATAAATGTACTTTTCGACTGAGAACCTGTATGATTCACATTATGTGTATGGCAATGAAGATTATGATGATAATGATGGGTAATGAGGGTCGTGACAATGATGATGATGATGATGATGATGAAGGGCAGGGTAACAAAAGGATATTATTGCAGTTCTTACTATGTTTACACACAGCCTAAAATCTGTAGGGCTAACTTATTTCAAATAACTTGACGTGAGCTTTCTTTTTTGACCACGGGTTTGTAGGGCATTGGGCTAAATGTGGGATGCATCAGTTTATCCACTCTCAGGATTTTACTAGCCTTGATCACTGACTAAGATTCCTTTTAGTATATCCATTGGTTCCTATTTATAGGGAAGAAGAAATGGTGGATCTGATTGCAAGCTATAGTGTCCATTGTAAAGAACAGTTTGAAGGAAAATTCCAAACTCAGATACTCAGATACTTTTGTAATTTACCTTTTTGTTGCATTTTCTCTCAACCTGCCTTGTCTACTTCTACTTCAGTTAGTGATTTCCTACATTTCCCAGAATGCCCTTCAACATCCTCCAGAGAACTTGCCTGGACTTATTGCAACCAGCTGTTGATTTTACATGTAGGTGGTGAGAGTAATACTGATAGCGATAGCTATAGTAATGGTAAGAAAGCAAATTTCTCCAGTTAAGAAAAAATGAGAGTTGTGCCCCTTACTCAGAACATAGGATATTTTGTGGCTGCATTGCATCCTGGTCTATTTACTATCGTGGAGAAATTGGTATCTCTTCCTCTTCTACGATGGATTTCTCCATGTATGATTGTTGAATGTCGGTGCAAAATGGTGAGTCTAGAACAAAGCTCCTGATCTTTGATTCTGAGGGACTGACACCAAATCCTGACATTTATCGTTGATGTTTTAAATAGTCAAAATGTTCTGCTATCAAACTCCATTGTAGCTGCACTGGAAAATGTCTTGATGTGACATTACATCATCTACATTTGGCCAGTTTTCCACAGGAATAAGAAAAATACACTACTAAACAAAGAAATGGACCCATAAATTTGAGGTACATCACCAATAACTGTTAGGGTGAATTTTTCCTTTAATTACTGACTGTACCCTTTGTTAAATTTTGAATAAGTGACTCCAATAATTTGGTTCTGTGCTTTGCTGTAAGTGGCAGTGGTGTTGCTGAGGACTGACTGGCTATCTGTTAGCCTGTGGTCACTTGTAGGTCAGAAGATCTTCACTGGCCATATGTAGGCCAGTAATGTGAGTTTGCCTAATGCATTTTGGCGCTAAAGATTACCTTTCAGCAGTAAGCCATTGCTCTCCAGCACATGTATGTTTTCCTGTCAGGAAATTCAGCCCAGGGGTTGGGTCACAGGGGTTTAGCTATTTGTAGACCAAGAAACATCAGAGGCAGGAAGGGCAGAAACAATGTAACATACTATAAACTCCAACAGTGTTCAAATTGTCCAAAAAAACTTTTGTTGGATTTATCCTAGAACCAATAAAAAGAGGGCTAGACAATATCATCACATGGCAGAAAGTCATCATTCGTGACACAAGCACTGGGACCAGGGTTCTATTTCTGAAATGCTAACGAAACAGAGAAAGTGGAAGATATGTGAATTGAACTGATCACCTTGCATGGAGAATTTATTCTTAACCCAGTTAGTGAGGCAACTTGGTTTTGGGTCAATGCATGTAATCCTAACCTAACCACAGGAAGACAGGAGTATTCTGTTAATTGGTTTATTCATGGAAACAGGGCGACTCAATCGCAGCGTATCAAAGGTTCATGTAAACAGCTTAACCAAGTAAGACCTGAACTGAAGTATGGCCGACAGCCAACCCGGCTATGCATAGAAAGGTAGTAGCCCTATTCCAGTTTACTTCTGCAAAACTCGACCCACCTGCATGGAACAGACTGGGAATCTTCCAAAACAATCTTCCAAAACAATGACTGGTTACTGGTTTGCTACGCATCCATGTTGTTTGAATTGTAGCCTTAGTTACTTGCCCTGTTGTTTTTGTCTGGTAGTCATGATGACAGATTTACTGGATGTCTCTTGGTTGTTTATGAGGCTGAAGCCTACCAGGGTGGTTGTCTATACTATGTGCTGCATTCCACTTTGGTCTAGGTTGCGGCCCAGACTTTGTTTTGTCAAATACCACGTTTGACAGTCAACGGATTTAGCTTAACTCAAACAGCTTTGGACCAAGTTAGGTTTTTAGCATTGTTGCTCATAAAGTGTGGAGCTCTGAGTAGAGTATAGCACTATCACTGTCAGTGTTAGGGGTATGATTCCCCCTTGCACACCCATGCTAACAATGTACACATTAAGGATAAAATGATCCACTAAATGGCATAATTTAAACTGAACATTTCCTTTTCCAATTTGTCTTTGTTATTTAGTGAGCAATAAACATCAGGTAACAGGTAACATTTTTCCCTCACAATGGATATACTACAGGGGTTTGGAATGAAACCCTTCATGTGTTGTCCAGGTACATATAACACAGACACTGATGGTCTTAGTCATTAAAGAGTTATGGTTGGAGGCGTAAACCCTACTGGGTCGAGGGTACATGTGTGTCTGTAGGTGGTTTGTAGGGCAGACAAAGAAACTTTAGCTTCCCTGGTCATGTTTCAGACTTGACCGCTGTCGTTGGCTATTCAGACAGTCAGCTGGAAAGAGGTGAACTCTCAGTCCTTAGTGATCCACACTGTTGAGCTTATTCTAGTGGCTGTGGTGAGCTGAGGTGCTTAGCCTACCATGTACTCACCACCTCACAAGTTTGAATCCAGATTATGGCTTTTTCTTGCATGCCATTATCCTGTTGTTTTTTTCTGTTGTTTCTGTAGGCGCTCTTTTCTGTGTCTGCTCAGCCATGGTGGCTATCGCCGCTCATGCTAACTACCCAGTTATTCTATTTATTCTAAACAAACCTCTATTGCTGCATCCACTGTCGCATCACTTAAGACCTGACACCAGGTGTTTACAACAGCAGATGTAAAATCTTTCATGAACTGGATATAGGTTGAATCACTATTGTGTGATATCATTCAGCAGTAGAGAGTAGCAAAACAGACCTTTTATATACTGTATCTGAAAATGTTGAGGATTATTAGTTTAACATGATTTTGTTTAATAATGTGATATTTAGCTGATCCCTGTAGGGGAATTCACTTTTCTCTTGCCACCTCCAGGGAGGTCAGAAAACCATAATCTCCTTATTGAAGCAGGGGCTTTGAAACACATTTCAGGTTGCAGTTTGAATATGCCTGTGATGTTTTTTTCTTAAACTTTGGGCCAGGACCCAAAATGACCTAGAGGACTATTTCTTTAGGCCCTTAGATATGTACTCATACATTTCCATGACTGTACATCCCTGTGAGAGAGTAACTGAAGGATTTCATTCCATATTGCTGAATATTGAGGCTCTACCTAAGATGCACCAAAATTTCCTGTAGCTGGGAATCTGATTGTTGTGCTCCTTGTTGTTATCTTCAGGATGCAGCGCTCTTCCTGCCTCTCTCTTAGAGCTATTTTCTGCTGAGTGTGTATGTGTTGGTATCCTTGAGCATCCTTGAATGTGTGTGTGTTTATGTGTGTACAGTCTGTGTGTGTGTGTGCGTTAACTCCGTTAACTGTCTGTACTCTGTGTGTGTGCTGAATGTGTGTGTACTGTATGTGTGTGTGCTGTATACATGTGTATGTGTGTAGAGCAGGAAACCTGGTGTATTGTCCTGCCAGGTTTAAAGTGTCTACTCTGGATTTAGCTCCAGGCGTTCGATGTCTTTGTCTGCCACCGGGAGCTAATCAGGGCTTTATTCCCACAATGGAGCACAGCAATACAGCAGTACTATTCAGTATATCAGTTAGTATTACAACACAGCAATACTACTTAAAATTAATAAAATGGACCATTGCCATATTGGTGTAACAACAAAAGTAATAACTCATATGCAGCGAGATCACCAAAATAACAACTGACAAACAACAATACACATATTGTAGTACACAACCATACATGGTATATTACAGACAATATAGTATCTGCAACATACAGCAGTCATCTGCAATAAAGTGACTACAATTTAAAGCAATACGCAAGAATTTTATTGATTAGCACAAAATGACCATACTATATCTGCAGGGGGTTGATAGGGTAGACTCAAGGATTACTTCACCAGGTGCTGAGATTTCTGGCTTTCAAAACTCACTTTCCGTCCCATACTCTGTTTTGATTACAGGTGTGGCTGGCTGAGGCCGGTAAAACAGAACTTGAACTGGCGTCTTGGTGGATGGTGATGGCTGAACTCACATTATATTTGTTTATTTGACATAATTTCGCTTTACATCACAAACTACACTACAATTGCTAGCAGAGTTGTTTACGGCGCGAATGCAGTGATCACGTAATGTGATCTTGTCACTCAAAAACCAGACCAATTAAATAAAGACCAGGAGACTGTTGTTTTACCATTCTTTTATTGGTCACATTATCAAGTCAACATGATAGCATGACAGGAACTCATTGGGTGATCTAACTTCTAACCTAGTTGCCCAGGCCCACCCGTAGCCAGGCCACTGCTATGATGTATGCTACAAATTCACATCATAAAAATATGTCAGCAAACTCTGTTCCACAAAAACAGATGGTTTAGCTGGGTTTACCCTCTACTACATCCCTGCTCAGAAGCCATTTGGCTCCCTACCCTTGGTTTGAGAAACACTGGTGTTAGATAATGCATTCAAAGCCAGAAACACAATCAAGTTTTTTTAGCCGTTAATCACTTTAACAAAAAACCTCTGTGTTTACAACAAATGGGTATTATGTGTTTGTTTGAAGCAGTGATGACAGGTAAATCCCTCCTTGGTTTCTTGAAGCCAGATGCCAACTGTGTTTTTCCGTCATGGTAGTAGTTCCTGGTATGGATAATCACAACCTTTCTGGCTGTCTTTCTGCTCTCTCTGTCTCTTTGCTAGTGCTTTGCTAAATGCAACCAGTGAAGGCCCGATCATCCAAACCACCTCAAGGAGGTCAGGGACGCTTTTACCCACACCTTGTACCTTGTACCTTTTGTCACTGGGGCTGTAGAACAACAAAATAGTGTACCTCTTTTCTGACAGTGAAAAATGTAAATGCAACGAATCTTCAGTCCACATAGAGGAGTTGTACAAATGGAAATAAACTTTTGCATGTGGATCCAACCAGGAAACACATGCAAAATATTCCATAATCTAGACTCAAGACCAAAGCTGAGTGGGTGTTCTCCATTAGAGCCGTAGGTTGTGGAACAACCTGCCAGAGGAATTCAGGTTAGCCAAATGAGTATCTCCTCCTAAGACTCACTTATAGACCGCCCTACTGTATGTTTCATTTTGTCTTTTATCCTTTTAATCCCTTGTATCATTTTTCTTTTTATCCTTTTTCTATCTTAGCATTTTATCTTGTTTTCATCTTTTATTTAAGTTATTTTGGACCCTTGCATTATCTATTATCTTTCCTTTTCTTTTTCTATGTAAAGCACTTTGTAAATTCTCTGTCTGTGTGCTTCTCTGTCCCTCTGTCAGACTCTTTCAGTTTCCATCTTCCGCTCTCTCTTTGGCTTTCTCTCTCTCTTTTGCAATTTTTTATTCCAAAAAAAAAAATGGCTATAAATAAATGATGAAAAATTATGACAAAAAGAATACATAGAAACACATAGCTGTAATTATCAATTGAGCTGAAACAATTGCATACTCTGGATTTGATGTGGTTAACGTGTCTCACCACTGACTGCTTTGAAAGTCTGCAGCCAGAAATGAACCTTTTTTTTCTGGCAAAATGTATTTAACAGTGTTTTTTTATTTGTGACATTCTCTTTCTCTCCTTTTTTATAATGAATCTATATAAATTTGACTTTGGCTTTACAGGAAAATTATTTAAAATCCATGTCATGACCATTTACGCGTGTCGTCCTTTCTCTCTTTCTTTGTCTCTCTCTCTGGCTCTCCATGCCAATTACACAACAGTCCATAGAGAGTACATTCCTACACACCTAGCCTTGGGGTGTCACCCAGGGCAGAAATAGAGTTCAACACACACACACACACACACACACACACACTTGTACTTCTATCCTTATGAGGACTTATTCACTCCCTATCCCTTAACCCTTACCTTAACCTAAACCTAATCCTAATTCTAACTTTAGCCCCTTGAAGAGTCGAGGACGACAGTCTCACTCTGGTGCCAATGTTGAGCAGCGCTGGCTTAGAGTGAAATACCATTGGGTGTGGTTGATTCATTTTGTTCCAGACAATGTTTTCCTTTTGTTGCAATGAGTCTATCTAGTTGCAATGGAACTATTCATGCAGCGAGTCAAAGCCAACCAGCTTCTGTACACACACACACACACACACATACCTTTTGTGGCAGCAGGGGATCTATGCATGTTTCAAAATGGACAAATCCAGAGAGTCAGTTCGGTAAAACAATTGGTTAAAGTGGGGGGAGGGTGTGGGTGAGGCGTAGGCTGGATGCGTAGGAGAGAATTGAGCTAGTGGGCTGATTATTTCTGCATCCAGCACCGGCTGCATCCTCCGGGAACAGGTCGGCCGCCGCTGTCGGTCCCGCTCTCACTCTCCGCTCCATAGTTTGACTCCACTCGTTCTCCTGCCGAACTCTCTCTCTCACTCCACGCACACATACACACACACACACACACACACACACAGGTTAATCTGTAATGTGTAATGTATTACCTGCTCTTCTTTTCTCGGTCACTCCTGAGCTGACACTTATACCTCTCTTTGCATTAACCAAAGTGAGGTACTTCATTGCCCAGGAATCATGTAAAGTGGTGTCAGCAAACACTGACACTGTGCACTCCCTGGACCTAAAATTCTTCTTAGTGGCTGGTGAGGGTGGAGGTCGTGGGCTTCAACCATCGTTGATGAGTCCAGCTTCCTCTGGACAGTGCCTTTGCTTGCTGCTGTGTAGGAGACAGTTTTGTATTTTGCTCTTATGTTTATGTCTATGACATCTCAATTAGAGGACAGGGGACTCTCTTCTCTGTTGCAGCCCCAGTGTGGGATTTAGACTGATTAGACAGGTGTATTTTTATAGAAAAAAGTCTTTCCTAGTGCAGCTTGAATTAAAAAATTCTTCCTTTTAGACTTTGGTGGCATGTTCACATCAGCAATATTTCCTGTATCTGTGACAGAAGCCTCTAGTTTAAGAACAAGTGACATTCATTTTTAGACACACCTGGAGTACAAACAATATCCACTTCTTGCACATAAATCCTATGTTGGTTTTGCATTAACACTGTTCTCAAGAGTAAAAATAAGAACTTGTCAGTGTTGCTTAGTGTGTGTAATTATTAGGAAGAGGGAGCGACAGTGACAGAGGGACATTTGAGTTGGAGTCCCAATTCTTTTCAGTAGCAGGACAAAACCAACTCTGTTTGCCTCTCTCACTCTGTCTGGTTGTGTTGCATCAATCCTTTTCTTCTCTTCATCTCCCCCTCCTTTTCAGAGTCGTAATCCGCAACATTGCCGAAGGATGTGTCACTCAGAATGTGTACAGCCTGCACACATCTAAAGAAAAATGTACATAACAATGCAGTTTGTGGCAGTCTACAGGCATCTGTGTGTAGGCTGTGTGTTTGTGTGTGTCCTTACATCAGCATTAAGCATTACAACCATGACTCATCATATGTCCGAACATTTAATTCTACAGAACTGTGTATAGCAATGACACATGCAGTCTCCATCTGTCTCTGTCCGCCCGTCTCTGTCTCTTTGCTTTGTCTTTGTCTGTTTCTGTTGTTATTTCGTACCATCTCTGTCTCTCTCTCTCTTTCCTTCCCCCTCTCTCTCTTTCCCTTACTCTTTTTGCATCTCTTCGTGTGTGTGCCAATCAGCGATAATGTGTGTATGACTCACTTATGATAATTTTAGTTCCTGGTCTCTTAAGGCCACACTCAGCAACATGGTTTCAACAATGAACTTTTTTTAAAATTTCCTGACATACATTGTTTTTATGTGTACATGTTTACTCAGTTCAGGTACCCCTCAAACACACACTGAACTACACACCACCACAGTGACATTACCGAGTGTGCCTTTAGTCATGTACTGTACATTTGTGAAGATTAGCCATTTGAATATCAGGCAGACGGCAGGTGGCTGAAAAGAACAGGGATGGACAGGAAGAAACACAACCTGACGCTTGCTTTTACATTCAAGTGGTGGAAGGCAGGGGAATGGCAGCGCTGCAAACAGCCAAGGTTTACTTTTTGAATTGGACGCAGACTGCAAGACTTTTTCTTACGAGAAAAGGTGGGATACCATAGCAATGCATGTGCCGCAGAAAGGCACAAATTAGGCAAGGCAGACACAAAAGTTCAAGTATACATTAACCGCCTCATGGAGAAAAAAGACAAATCATGAACTTGGAATTATAAGGTTCTATCTGGGTGTAGTTGTGAGATATTGAGCATCAAAGGTAACACTTTACATCGTGCTTCACTAATTCATACTTAATAAACTTGAGAGTGTTAACTAACTACGTGTTAGCATGTTAGTTAGTTATTAAGCATGCATCATGGTCAACTCATATGGTGAGTATTGTGAAAGTACATAAGAATAGTTACTAAAGTGCTAACTGCCAGTTTTATTAATCATTTGGTAACATTTTAGTTATTCAGTAACGCCACAAAAAAATATAATGAATATTGTATGTAGGCTCAAACAAAATCTAGATGGATAGATAGATAGATAGATAGATAGATAGATAGATAGATAGATAGATAGATAGATGTTGTAGTTTTGAAACATCTCACAACACATTAAAATTCACTAACGCCCACAACCAACCACTCACTCACACACAGACACACTATGAACAACAAACTGAATTTACCAAAACTCTAAAGTGCTACAGAGAAACAGAGAGACAAGGAGAGAGACAGTGAACATACATAAACAGAGGGGTGTTGATTGACTGATTGTCTGACAGCCTTAAGACGATGGTTTATAGTCGGTATGTTACTCAACTGGTTGATCACACTCTTGGCCTTCAGGGAGCTGAAGTAAATCTGACTAATTTATGATGCTGATGTTTGTCTAAAAACAGCCGACCCAGTGGTTTGATGGTTAAAGGTGCTATGTGTAGCATTTCAACGTCAATAAATTGTGACCACGTTCATTTTGAGACATTAGTGTACTTAACTGTAAACACATGAGACCATCGCCGAGAAGATTGGCACCCTCTACACTGCATATATCCTCTTGGTGACATAAAGCAATGGGGTTTATGGGAAATGTAGTCTTAATTTTGAGAGACACTAGCTCTTACAATGCCAAATTAAAGTATTCTCAGTGCAATCCCAAAAAAATACCAAGACGACCAAGGACAGTCAATCACTTTTAGGTGAGTGCTGGCTGTGGAGAAGTAATCACACAACAGATTCAAGCTCTGAATACTTCATTGCAACAATTTGACCAGAAAGACCATAAAGTTTGGATTTCTTGATGACTACCATATTGATTGAAACATCACAGTAAAGGATTGGGAGGTTGAATCCATTGTAATGTCATGTTTTTCCATTTTTATCATTTGTCCTTTCACCTGCTGCCCTCCGCAGGATTTTGTTCACACTGCTATTGGATCTTCAAAACCAGACATGGTCGTGTTAAGGCTTGAATGACGATTGGAAAACTATGTAGCCCAGAAGCACTACAGGCCACAATACACATACTCACAGTGTAATGAGATGGGGAGAGTGAGTGGAAAACAATAATTCAGACTAGTATTCGACTGATTTATCGTTTTTCTGTTCATCAGTCCGATATTGGGCTTTTATTAAATATAAAATACAACCACAGGAGATGCATAGTGGTCATGTTGCACATACAGTGATGTGATCTTATAAAATATGATCTTTACAATCAGATCTGAAATCTGATCTAGACCACCCTGCTAGAACACAGGTTGTACAGCATCTTCAGATACCACTTACAAATGGATTTAAACTTTTCAATGCAAAACCTTCAAGCCAAAACACCCACAGTGAATTAAAATGGTGTGATTTTACGCCCAGTCAGTCTAGTTTGAATTAGCGAGTGTGACATGATTAACGTTCTGACATGTTCAGGGTGGTGTTTGCTAAGTTGAGTAGTGGGTTTTGCAGAGACCACTGCCACCTTGTGGTTTAGATATTCAACTACATGACACAGCAGGGTCAGAAAGGACACAGCCTGCCACACTAATGCATTCTTTTGTAGAACTGCCATGGCTCTCAGCTATTTGTGTAACTGGGTTGATACAACATGGTATAGCTTCATGGTATAAAGTGATTCCTTGGTTGAAATATCCCTGTTTCATCATCTTGGATTGGACTTTTTGGTGATGTTTCAGCAGGATGGAGAGACTCTTCCCATCTGGAGAAAATCTAATTTATTTGTAAAGTCCTTTTGATAAAATAATAAAAGCAAGTAAAATAGTGCTTAACAGAGCAGCCAAGGACATTAAGATATAAACAACAGAGAACATTGCAGTTCTATGATACTGTATGAGGCCAGAGCTTGTGTATGTGTGTGTGTAAAGGACTCAACCTTCCCATAGTAACAACTGACTAACTCATATATACTCTCTTATATACTTCCTCATTCTCTCTCTCTCACACACACACACTTATAAGCACACACACATACACACTGGCACACTCATATACGCTCTTATACAGAGACACATACTGTACACACTTTCTCTCACAAACACACACAAACACACACTGACCTTTCTCAGCCAAGGGACAGGAAGCAGCAGGAAAGAGGATAGCGGCCCTTTATTCTCATCAACCCAGCTGTCAGTCAATTAGTGGCACAAACATTCACACTCGATTGGATGAGGCAGGTGAGTGACAGCGTCTTCCTGCGATTCGATTGGCTTCTTTTTCTAGGAATGGATGCCATAGCGACCGTTAGCCTTCTGGGGTTCACACACACACACACACACACACGTACACAAATACGCACACAAATACACACGTACACAAATACACACACACACACGCACAGGCACAGATCCCCTCTCTCTTTGTCACACACACATACACAAACACACCTGCCAGCACACACACTGACACACACAGGTACATATACACATTCAGAAACCTGTACATCCTCACACACACACAAACACATACAGACACACACATTATAAAATGTCACAACTACAAATAGCACAGCGTGCCCTCTCTGTGACTATCTGCTCTTTGTGAAGTGAAGCTGGGATTCCGACAATTTCATCATAGATTTGGAAGCTTTTCTAAGAAAACAACACCAAGGTGATATACACATATATACACCAATCAGCCGTAACATTAAAACCACCTGCCTAATATAGTGTAGGTCCCCCTCGTGCCACCAAAACAGCTCTGACCCATCGAGGCATGGACTCCACAAAACCTCTGAAGGTGTCCTGTGGTATCTGGCACCAAGACGTTAGCAGCAGATCCTTTAAGTCCTGTAAGTTGCGAGTTGGGGCCTCCATGGATCGGACTTGTTTTTCCAGCACATCCCACAAATGCTCGATCGGATTGAGAGCTGGGGAATTTCGAGGCCAAATCAACACCTTCAACTCTTTGTCATGTTCCTCAAACCATTCCTGAACAATTTTTGCAGTGTGGCAGGGCACATTATCCTGCTGAAAGAGGCCACTGCCATCAGGGAATACCGTTGCCATGAAGGGGTGTACTTGGTCTGCAACAATGTTTAGGTAGGTGGTACTTGTCAAAGTAACATCCACATGAATGCCAGGACCCAAGTTTTCCCAGCAGAACATTGCCCAGAGCATCACACTGCCTCCACCGGCTTGCCTTCTTCCCATAGTGCATCCTGGTGCCATCTCTTCCCCAGTTAAACGACGCACACACACCCGGCCATCCACGTGATGTAAAAGAAAACGTGATTCATCAGACCAGGCCACCTTCTTCCATTGCTCCATGGTCCAGTTCTGACGCTCACATGCCCATTGTAGGGCTTTCGGCAGTGGACAGGGGTCAGCATGGGCACTCCGACTGGTCTGCGGCTATGCAGCCCCATACGCAGCAAGCTGCGATGCACTGTGTGTTCTGACACCTTTCTATCATAGCCAGCATTAACTTTTTCAGCAATTTGTGCTACAGTAGCTCTTCTGTGGGATCAGACCAGACAGACTAGTCTTTGCTCCCCACGCGCATCAGTTAGCCTTGGGCGCCCATGACCCTGTTGCCGGTTCACCGGTTGTCCTTCCTTGGACCACTTTTGGTAGGTACTAACCACTGCATACTGGGAGCACCCCACAAGACCTGTCATTTTGGAGATGCTCTGACCCAGTCGTCTAGCCATCACAATTTGGCCCTTGTCAAAGTCGCTCAGATCCTTACACTTGCCCATTTTTCCTGCTTCCAACACATCAACTTCAAGAACTGACTGTTCACTTGCTTCCCAGTATATCCCACCCCTTGACAGGTGCCATTGTAACGAGATAATCGATGTTATTCACTTCACCTGTCAGTGGTTTTAATGTTGTGGCTGATTGGTGTATATATTTCTGATAAAATGTACTAGTCCAGCACATTCAGGTCTGCATGATTGTGGTGAGTTTAAAACCTCCAGCTGTTAAGTGCTGTGGTAGCACAGTGTTGTAATGAAGACGATCACTGGTTAGAAAATCACCAACCTACTTCCTGGTATGTGAACGCACCGTGCACCAGCATCGAGCTGCTTATGCTATATGACGTCTACCATACTGCCTGGTGTACGAGCCAGACTGGATTCCCTTATGCAGGTCTCTCAAGAGCGCATACTGTAATTCCGCCTTGCAGAAAATGTCACACACGAACAAAGCAACACTCACACACACACACACACATCGGCTTTTATAGAGGTGCTCATGCCTCTTGGACCAATTTGCAACAGTAGTGGACTGTGGCATGCAGGACTAAAAATGGAACTTCTACCATCTTGGTGAAAGAGTAACTTTCATGTGTTTCATTGATTCATATTTAGGACAAAATCCATGATCTTGTCACCTAATTGGTATCTGCAGTGTCAGTGCAGTGTGGTATAGGTGAGTGTACGTCTGAAGGAGGTGCCCACTTGATCATCCTAATGATAGTAAATAGATAAACTGTTTCTTTGTCTCGGGCCATTGAAGTTTAACTCAACAAATGAGATTATTTCTGCCTCCAGAGCAGCTCTGCCTCCCAATATTTGTATAACTGAAACTTCAATCTTCCCCCACCCCTTCCTCTTGCACCAAAGCCAAGTTTCTATGTAGGCCTTCACCCCAATAACAGCACATGGGATGGTTACATCAGATCCCATGTATTGGTAAATGTCTGTTGATACTAAAGTGGGTCATAACCCAGAAATTAGAAGCTGCTAGGACTGAACAGGAGGGAGAGGGAGGTGTGAATTGGCTGTCTTACTGGGTGGGAGAGGAGAGAAGAGGAGGGAGGGATGAAAGACAGACATATGAGCACTAACGGAGAGGAGAGGAGAGGAGAGGAACAAAGAAATAAAGAAAATGTGAGAAGCTGACTGGCTGGCTTATTGAGCTGACAGAAGATGACGGAGGCAGAGTGGGAGAGAAGAGTTGTAGGGGTGGACAGCTGACTGGCTGAGGTGAGGAAGAAAAGGGAACAAGGGATGGAGAAAAGGGAGATGAGCGAGGAAAGAGTTGGAACAGCTCGGAGAGGGGAGGAGAAAAGAGAGCACAAGAAATATGAGAGAAGATGTGAGAGCAGAGATGGGTGTGGGGCTGTTGGCTGCCTCCTCTTCTCAGATGGTGTTTACTCACACACTGACTGCCAGTGAGCAGAGAGGACTGTGGGTAGGAACTGTATTTGGATGTCTGGTGTGAGAGGGGGCCTGTTTTTGTGCACATGTTTGCATGTAGGCTTGCATATTCCCAAAAAAATCTGTGTTTATGTACAGAATATGAACTTTGTACTTTTTATTTCTTATTGGGGTGACCAATGAATGACCAAGGGGCCAATACGATATTGTATTATATTGTATCGTACTGTACCGTACCATATCAAATTGTATTATACTATAAGGTATCTTGTCGTGTTGCATCACATCGCATCTTAGTAGCTGGATTCTGAAATTCACCTGCCACTCACACTGGTTTACTAGCCAAAGTAATTTCTTGAGCAGGAAGCAGCCTCTAAATAATAACTGCTTACAGACAAATCGACCAGCCACAATCAAGGTTTATCAGCACTGGACTGGAGGCTGGTGCTAAATTTCCCACCCTGTATGAGCGATATAAGAACAGAGCGAGGGATAAAAAGATGAAGTAGAGGGGAGAGTGTGAAAGTAAGGGGGAGATAAGGAGGAGAAAGAGAGCCAAAGAAGAGGAGGTGTTGAATGTTATGACCCAGTTTGACAGCCACCACAGCAGGGAATCCAAGGCCTCGCTCAGCGCCTCTTATCGCCTTCTCTTCTCGTTTTCCTGTTTTCCCATTTCTTCATTTCCCGTCTCATCTTTTCTCATCACCTCTTCGATTGTCTTTACTTGCCTACCATTTCTTCTTTTCCCCTCTCCTTCTATTTCTTTGCTCTCCTCCTCAGTCTTCCTTCTCTACTCTTTTCTTTACAATTTCCTTGCCTCTCCCATGGCTCTTTTCCCACCCTGCTCTCTCTCAAGAACATGGAAAAACATTTTTCATTGCAGAGGAAAACATACATAGCTGTCTAGTCTCCTACAGCACAATAAGTAGATGTGTTTTTCCCCATGTAGGACAAAACGACAGAGGCACCTGAGGACAGAGGCTTTATGAATCAATACTTACTCATTCATAATTTGGCTTATGGAACCAGGTGAATGAAAATGGCTTTAGAATGAAAAAAAGGCCTCTGAGCAATTTCTAATCCTACATTTCTGAATGTCTGTAGATCTGATTATATGGTTTAGACTGCAGGTGCCCTGTTATTACATTGATTTCCTGCTTCAGCACGCAGAGTGCATGCTAAGTAAAAAGCACTAATAGTACATGTGTATCACAGGTCTCAATGTTGGTGAATGATGCATCCTCTCTCTCTCTCTTTCGTTCCTCATCTCTCTTCATTTGTCTCACTCTCTGAAATTCACATCTCCAACATGCACACACATTCACACACATTCTCACACACACACACACACACACACACACACACACACACACACACCTGGCACATATAAAGACGTAAATGAGCTGCATTCAGTATCTGAATCGGCGTTAATTACAACCCTGTCTGACACGCAACTGCTGTTGTGTGAATGCATGCACTGGTTACATGTTACACTGACACATAACATCGCTGTAGTCAGATTTAGTTCATGATTCAGGATTCTGAAGCTGTAAAGAAATGCTTGAACAATAGTTATTCTCCTGCAAAAACAGCCCTGTGTAGTAGGGTAGTAGTAGTAGTGGTTAGAGAGACAGGATCGATCCCTGCAGCTCCCCTTGGGTAAAGCTGCGGGGGGGTCATAAGAGCCACAATTCAAGAGGTCCAAGATCTCAAACGTGGCACCTGCATCTAACCTGCATATGACCACAAATGTGTTCTCGTGGCATAAAAAGTTTGAGTCCAGGCACTCGTGGGTTTGCAAATTAATTTGAGTGTCTGGACTCTTTTTTATTGATTTTTTTTTTGTATGCCATAAACATAAACACACGTGGTCATAATATTTCCTGTTTTTTGGATACTTAGATATGCAAACTGCAAACTTGTTTGACGGGTTATTTGACCTGCTGATCTGTCTTTGGAGCCTCATCATGCAAACCAAATAGTTTCTATTGATGGCCTAAAAGTAGTATTATATCCAGGTGTGACATATGAGGTAGGCGTACGTCTGTCAGGCGCTCCCCTCGCGTGATTGGTCAGTAGGCGTAATGTAGGTGTGTCTCCATTGCACGGCTATGTAAATACTTGCTGTCTGGTTAGATCTGAGATGTCAGTCACACAGTTACATTACATTACAGTCATTTAGCAGACGCTTTTATCCAAAGCGACTTACAAATTACAGTTCACACTACGTGGGGATCGAACCCACAACCCTGAGACTGAGAGTCTCTACCAACTGAGCTGTCCGGGCTAGTTGTTTTGCTCCTCTTGTATTTTGGCACTTTTGACCCCTAATACAAAGCCATGTGTCCTGTTGAAGTACCTTTGAGCAAGACAATGATCTCCTACCTGTTCACTCACTACCATCATAAAATGTAAGTGCACAGTAAGTAAGTAAGTGCAGCGTAAGATTAAGGGCTGTAACTGTGAGGTTACTAGTCTACAAAAAGCAGTGAATTTTGCTTGAATCTCAAAATCTCAAATCTGCTTCGGGTTGTGAAGAAAATAATTCTGAAATGTAGATCCTCAGAGAAATTGTTTAAAAGGGGTATACAAGGTGTCACTAACTGGACTTTAAAGGACTGCTCGCTCTCTCTCTCTGTCTGTGTGTGTGTGTGTTTGCATTAACAGGATTCATGGAAGGCATGAGACACTTTGAAAATTACAAATTAACTTGCTGTAGCTGTGATTGTGTGTGAGAGAAAGTAAAAGAGAACGAGAGAGGGATCGAGAGAGATAGAGAAACAACAAAAGAGATAAAGAGAGAAAAGGAGAGGAGAGAGAAAGAAAAAGAGAGCGAAACAGAGAGATAGAGAGAGAGAAATAGAGAGAGGACTGAGAAAGAGAGAAAAAAGACAGAGACACAGCGAGAGAAAATTAAAAAGAGAGAGAGAGTGAGAGAAAGGAGGGGAGCTGCCTCTCTCTCTGCATCTCTAGCGCTCTTTGGACCGGCGGCGTTGGCAAAGCGCTACTGCAACAGCATCCATCACATATATGTCTCCCTCTCTCCCTCCTTCTCCTCAATGATAACCCGAGCAGACACAACCAACCTGCATCCGCGCTTATATTCCAGCCAGGCTTCCCCAGCTGTTACGCTGTACCAACAGAGTCTGCGCAATGGGGACTTGTCAAGTATAGGAAACGAACAGCGCGTCTGCATTGGAAACCAGCAGAGAGAGAAAGAGAGTGAGACAACACAACACAACGCACGAGGATGAAGCAGGAACAGGCGGACTGTTTCCCCCGTTAAGCAAGAGAAGACGAGCAGGAGCCTGGAAAGCACCGGCGGACAGCGGGGGGGGATTTCGGGGACACAGCCATGGCGACTGGAGGAGGAGGAGGAGGAGTGAAGCGGAGGAGGAAAGCGGGTCTCCCGGGTTTCTGCTGGAAAACCTGCTACTTTCCCATTTTGTTCTGGGTCGTTTCCGTCTGCGGGGAGGAGAAGACGTTCATTGTAGAGGTATGAGTCCCATTCTGACTGTGGCAAAACCTAGGCGCGCGCCCGAAACATCCAAAACAACCAGATGGGTATTTTGATTTTTTTGCATGCCTACTCTGCAGCTCCCTGAATGTAAGGGAATTAACGCCCCCCTCCATCCATACCATTCAATTCCCTTTCATTCCAGTCCGTTCCGTCTTACGCACGCAGGTTGGAGCGGAGTCGCGCGCTCCTCGGGATGTTTTCCACTGGACTCGCTGTTCTCTCTCTCATCCCGCGCACGTTTCTGCCCTGCCGCGAAAGTGATATCCATCCACCGGGAAAAAAATAGGGACAGAAATGAATGATTTACGAGTCAGCGAAACGAATACATTAAAACACACAAAAACAACAAGAGAGCACCGCTGCCTGCCGCTTTATTTTCTTTAGTGGGAATAGACGCCGTGGTCTTTGTTTTCCAACGCACCGTAGGGTTGGTGAAAACGTGTCCAGCTCTTGTCCAGTGAATTTATTGTTCATGAACAAAAGGTGCCTTGATGTCCCATTGGCTTTAATTTCCCCGTTTGAGTTTTATGCGCTTTCCGGCCGCACAGCTTCACTGTAAGGCCTGAGAATTATATGAATCGCAATGTGCATAAATTGCTCCTCCAGTGATTGGGCATTTAGTGGAGGAGAGAGGCAGTCCAAGAAGGTGAGATACCAGGATCTCTGACAAGCACCATCACCCCTCCTTTGGAGCGGGCTTAAACGGGCTTACTCGTGATATTATTCGTGGGTGAGCCAGGGCCAGGTTATTATCCCCACAGCCCCTGTGCGCAATTGGAAAAACACAAGATGGACTGGGAATCTAACAAAAAAAAAATACCCCACTGATGTGCAGTCTACATCACATGTACATAAATGTCAGTTTCCAATATGTGCTAAGCCTTTGGTGGTTAGAGGAGCCTTTTTAAGAGCTGGCAGGCATTGGCCTCAGCCCATTTTGTCAATAAGCACTCCATCATAAGCATGCGAGGTGCATTTAAGTGAACCTGAATGAAACCCCTGCGCTGCTTTCATGTGTGCTGAACAAAGCATCTCCAGATTTTCTCCCCCTTCCCTGACTCCAAATATAGCCTTCCTCCATAATTTATCGACACGGCAGGAGGGAGAGAGAGGGGAAGGCAGTGGCATATACACAGAAAATATGTTTTTTTAGCTGGATTTGTGCACATGATGGGCACTCTTTGTCCCTGTGTTTTGAAAGCATGGTGGTTGCAACCACACAAAGGCAGATTCATGCAAACAGATGCATAGAAAGTTATTTGCTGTTGCTGAACATGCAGTGCAACGCTATGGGAAACTGTAAATATTAAATGATGCTTTCAATAAGCTTTTAGCCTCAACAGACAGCCAGATGTTTTCTTTTTTTAATAGTTTGTCAATGCAGGCATATGTGATCCTTTGTTTGTCGCTACTGAATATGCATCATTACTCATTTGGAAATTTGGGTCATATGTGTTTTAAATGGTGTGTTTGCAATAATCTTTCAGCTGTAGGAGACATGGTCAGAGGCGTTTGATGTTTGTCATCGTGGTGACACGTTCATTCAGACAAAGGCAGTGCCTGTGGCTGTGCTGAGCGTGGCAGTAAGAGGCTGGTATGCCATGGTGGCATACAAAGGATGGGATGTTTTCAGTAAGCCTCATTTTCGCTGCAAAGTCATAGCCCTCATACAGTAGTTGTTGGATGTCACATTGATACGTTCATGCACAATGTCCATCTCAAGATTGAAGATTTGAAGGGTTTCATTACAAAATGCTATATAACCATCGTGCCTGAAATTCCTCAGTCAATATTTCAAAAACACAGATGGATATATCCCTCAAAACATCTATTTTTCATGAAAAGGTCTTAATGTGACTCAGAACTTTACTAGTCATAGATAACAGCAAAAAATGGTAGATATTTACCTCAGCCAAGGAGGTTATGTTTTCACTCCTGTTAGTGGGTCTGTCTGTCAGCAGATATCTCAAAATTGGATTTTCATGAAATTTGGTGGACAGATCGGCCTCGGGCCAAGGAACAATTGATTACATTTTGGTGGTGATCCAGAGCTGGGATTTCCAACATTAATCAATAATTGTTTTTCAGCCATAACTGTGAAACTAACAGAGATAGAGACTTGATTCCAAATCCTATGGGTATATTTGTTGGGCAATTGTTCAGCGTTGGTGGTCGTTTGCGCCTTCTAGTTCATTTTGGAATGAAATTTCCTAGTAAAAACATAAATATAGTGAACATAGCAGCTGAATGAAATGGTATGGAAGATTTTCAAGAAGTCTTTTACTTTAAAGTCATAATCAACACATGTTATGTGTGTTGGATGAGTAAACAAAGAAGCATAAATGAAGGTTTCATTCCAAAATGCTATGAAGCCATTTTATCAGTTTTTATCTGTGTAATTCTGTGTAAATTCACACAAGAAATCGTTTTCTAAGAGTAGGTGTCACTTTTTTCACATAGGTAGGTTTTTCATCTTGGCATGAACATCTTCAAACTATATCATGTGATGTTTTTAAGAAGGCTTGTCCTGTGAAGGCACAACCAGCTAATCAACAAAGCACTGACTCTGATTTTCACAGCACCAGGCTTCTTTTGTGTGCTAAGCATACCCATTGTATTAAGTAGACATAATAACTGCATGAATCATATGAGATTGTGTTAACAAGATTTTTCTGTGATGTCCTAATTGGGGCCATGTTTTTCCTCCGTCAAACGTGTGTTGAGTCACACAACAAAGGCATGGTAGTCTGTGTTGAGTACGGATGTTAGACAAAGGGCACCTATCCACTTTTATTAACTATTAAATTAAATTATTAAACACATCCTCCTTGTTGTTCATTGGGTTTTAGTAGGAAACATTGCACACTGCATTTACTGGTACATTGTGACTGTGTTCCTCGTTGTTCACATATATTCAGTGTGGAAGCATAAGAATGTGTTTGAGGGTTGACTGATTTCTCTGTGTGTGTGTGTGTGTCTTTCCTGATACAATTATTTGTGAGCACACGCCAAACTCTTTTCACAACAACTCTGTGGGGAAGATAACATTTCTTTGCCATTCTTTCTACTGTGTGTCATGATGTCTTCTTCAAGGCTACACAACAACACGTTTTGATCATTTCACATGCGCTGTTGTTGTTGTTTTTTTTCTGTAGAAAATAGCCACTACTGTATTCGGTGGCGTAGGCATTAAGGTTTGATGCTGTGATGCAATGAGGCACGGAGGAGCTCAAAGTTACGTTTAGTAAGAAGTTCTTCCTTTCTTTGTGTGCTGTGATGCCTTACGCAAAACTGCACAGCTTGACCGTTTCCTGTACCGCACACA
Source organism: Monocentris japonica (assembly GCA_900323365.1). Classification (NCBI taxonomy): domain Eukaryota; kingdom Metazoa; phylum Chordata; class Actinopteri; order Trachichthyiformes; family Monocentridae; genus Monocentris; species Monocentris japonica. The sequence goes on along the minus strand of OOFE01008927.1, from coordinate 17,920 downwards.
AAGCACACACTAGCTGTACCAAGGAGAGGCGGTGATATAGACTGCACCTGGTCAGGGATATTGTGAACTGTTTACTGGAAAGTCGTGATTGTGTGATTTGTTCTGATACCACGGTGAAAAGGTGTTTGTAAATTGTAATTGTAAATGTAGAGCATAGGACTTTGTTCAGAATTTGCCTAGTATAGGGGCATAGGCATCAAGGAAGGTGACTGAAAAAAACTTTCTGCTGTCAGGTCATATACAAGTTTCTTAATGCTGCTATTATTATGAAGCATCTTATAACCCACCCTTAAACACTTTAACACTGTTATTAACCAGCTATTGGTTGTTGTACCTTTTTCTGGGTTCATTTTGTTGTTTGATGGTGTATTTTTCTTATTCCTGTGGATAACTGGCCAAACATAGACAACATCATGTCATGTCAAGATATTTCTAGTGCAGCAATGTAGTTTGATAGTAGAAAAACCTTCAGCGATCTAAAACATCAATGGTAATCATCAGGTTTTGGTGTCAATCCCTCAGAATCAAAGAGCAAGGTCTTCTTTCTAGACTCACCATTTTGCACCAATCTATCGTAGAAAAGGCAGATACCAGTTTCTCCACTGACAGCAGCCTCAATAGACCAGAATGACTCTTCACCTACATATACTGAATGCAACAGGTCCATGGGTTGCATACAATTTTGAAGCAAACAGTAAGTCACTGTTGCTTTTCATGGGAACTCTGTGGGGAGAAGTTTTGTTGTGTGGTTTGTCTCCCTGCAGACAGCAAGACAATAGCATCCACACAAGGCTACGTTTTGTGTTGTACATGTTTCAACCATAGAAGCTGCATGGACATGGTAGCACTTACTGTATAGGAGGTGCACCTTTTTCATCATTTTCTTTAGTATTTTATCATGCCCTGCTTTCCTGCAGTGTTTGTTTGTAAGGTAACCATGGTAACGGGCTGCACATGGCCGGACTGGTGTGGATACGCCTAATGGATAATGGGGATGTGTAACGATGAACTGGCCTGACTCTGATGGAAACAATCAATAAATAACTGGTATAAATGTTGGGTTCCCTCTGGCTAACCAAGCCTCTATCTATGTTAACTCCTCCGCTACAAGGAGTCGCGTTGCTGCGGCACAAATAACATCTTCAAACATTTGAATAACTGTTCGCCACTTTCCCCCGGTGCTCTCTATTGATAGTTGTTTTTCGTTTCTATAAATATTTAACATTATTACTGAGACCTCTTTTATATTGTACCTGTAATTAATGATGCAGTTTGATCTGCAGAGATCTACAGTCACCCACCATTATTGGCAACCTTAATAAAGATGAGCCAAAAAGGCTGTACAAAGTAAACAAGTAATGAGCTATGTTCTGTGTTCTGAAGATTCATTTTACACAGCTGCAACTTTTAAGAAAAAAATAATATTTTCAATGTATTCTTGCCTTTATTATTATTATTACTTATAATTACTTATTATAAAGGATTGTGGGCCTAACTGCATTCTTCTGGTCCTATTGGGTTCTATCTTCTCGTAACTTAAGGTAAGACGACCAGTGGGCAGATCTCCCAAAAACTTGGTGTATTCCTTTAACATCATACTACACATCACACAGTAAAACATGGCATCAGTCGCCCATTGAAACCATATTGAACCATACAACATTATGTCTGACCACCCACCTCACTCAGCATGTTATGCAGCTTAATTGGTGGCAATGGCACAGATATGCACAGCCTTTTTTTTACAGCCTATACTTACCCAGGGAAGATATGAGCTATGGAATGAGGTGGGTGTGATGAAAACACACTTGGCTGAGTTACAGACAGAAGCAGAGAGACATAGAGAAAGAGAGGAGAGAGGGAGAGCGAGAGGGAGTAGGAGGCATTCTTTGTTTGACTCACTGGTCCATCCTCCTTTGTCTGTTTGCCTGTTTACACAATAGGTCAAAGCCTACTAGTCTGTTTTAGTGTTGAGTTGAGAATACTTTTAGCAGGTGTAGTCAAATGTTTTGAGGGTTGTAGTGGTTGTTCTTGCTGTTGAATTGCTGTGGAATAGCTGTTGAATTTATTTGACAAGTTCAAATACAAGATACCAACAAGTACTCAGCATTAAAATAATTACTGCTACCACAATGATGACAATAGATCAAAAGGAGTGATTGAATGTGTTGATGGTTTTGGTATTTTAGGGTTTGTTGAGCATTTCATATTTTTGTTGATGTGGTTCATTTATTTAGATGATAATGGTATTGACAATGATGACATTATTTGTTCATCATTCTGATTTATATAATAATGGTGATGATGGTGGTGATGATGATGATGATTTTTGTTTTGCCACCGTTGTGGGTGATGATGTAGTTGTTACATATTATGATATTGATGAGGATGATGAGGATGGTGATGGCGATGATGCATACACACCCTCTGCACCTCTGGACACCAGCAACTTCCATTCCAATCCAAACCATGTATTTTTAGATCCTCTGTAAGCCAAAAACAAATACCTATTTTGAGTTTTTGTTATCCTGTCACAATATTAGTAATGTCAGCCTTTATATACCGGGTCGTCTTTACTGTCAACAGACTGAAAAATGCTAAGAATGAATGACTTTGTAATGCTAATAGGCATTAACTGGTAGCATTGCTGCTCAGTTAGCTGTACCTCTCATGTGCCTGCATGGCCTGTGTGTATCTATACTGTGTCACAGCTGAAACTCAGCTCTGCGTCCCAATGGTCCATCTTGTTTTGTGAAGTGTACTTTATGTGCTTTATTTATTTATCAGCATGGATTTAAAAGCCTTTCTTTTCTACAAAACTGGGCTCCAGCATTAGTTCTGTGTTTTTAAGCCCATGTTAGGTTCATGGCCGAGTACACAAAACAGGAAAGATACTACAGAGGGAATTGGGACACTGTTTTCATGCAGACCAGGATAAAATAAGACTTGGGCACAGTTTGAAAAGTTGAGGAGCACCTGGTTTATCTTATTATGATTATTATCTATAATTCTGTAATGATATATGAATTTGATCCTGTTTGGGGTTTTATGTTTCTTTGACTCAATTAAAGCTGCTACATGTCGCATTTTACATCAATAAATCATTACCACATTCATTTTGAGACATTGGTGTAATTACAGTAAACAAACCATCATCGACAAGATTGGCAGCCTGGTGTGCCACTGGGTCGGATTTGGTGGAAAATCTGCTGGATTGCATGTTGAATGCATATTCACAGTTATCAAGGTGCTATTTATGTATTTATTTTTGTTTATTTATTTTATTTATTTATTTATTTTGTTTCAAGGTGCCCTTTGAAACAAACATTCATGGAGCAATACCAGTGGGGGGGGGCACAGGATAGGCTGCATGTATTTTCATGCATATCATTGTGCCCTCCGTTGAACACTGAACTCCACCTTCGTGAACTTTGAATCAACTTGGAAATGAGACTTGGTTCTGTGTAGAGAAACTTATCCATTTTCTGACACCAGGCGGAGATTGTTCAAAAATTGGTTGGATTTTTTATGTGCACCAGTAATTTTTCATTTCATTGTGACTTTAAAGGAGAGTGGGTAGTCTACCTCCCAGAGTATTATTTCTTTATAGGAAACCTGAGATACGGGAGAGAAGGGTGGATTTGGTGGGATTTGATGGGATAAGCATTATAGATCAGGTAGGTCTCCGATAGGTGGGGTATGCACTCTCCTAATGACCTTCTCAAAATTATTGTACCAGTTGTTCTTGAGATGCCCTGCAGCATGATGGGATGATTGGGATGATAATGGTGATTGTGATGATGAGGATAATAACAACAATGATGATGATCATGACAACAATGACTACAATAGCAATAATGATGACAGGTATGACAATGACAGCAATTAAAATGATGAAGATGAATGTGATGGTGTTGTTGATGATGATGGTAATGGCTACAATGATGATGGCAGAGATGTTGATGATAGATCAAATGTCCACAACACAGGTTACCAAGCCATCCTGGGCCTTTCTGTTTTTCTCTTGTTTCCCCAGAGGAAAGGAACCCAGGGAGGAGAGGCCGGCCCCTGGGGTGTTGTAAACACTACATTACATCCGAGAAATGGGCTAAATGAGCCTGCAGTATCGTACTTATCAAACCTGTGTGTGGGCGGGTGTGAATTGAGTTTTATTAGTAGTCTTAAGCTTTTTCCTGATTTGCCATCCTTTGAATAAAGTGTGCACAGATGAAGGTTGTACTCTTTCATTTTCATTTCTATTTTTACGATCATCACACAATGTGTGTTCAGAACATTTTAGCTTTTGATCGACAGCCTCATCGTTTTACAATCCTTTACAATCCTTACGGTCACGGCTCTTCTCTGTCCTGGCCCCACAGTGGCGGAATGAACTCCCCACAGATGTCAGGACAGCAGAGTTGCTGCCCATCTTTCGCCGCAGGCTGAAAACCCACCTCTTCAAGAAATACTACCCTGACCCTTCCTCTTAGCACTTGCTTATTTGTTTCACTTACTTGTCTTAGCACTTGTTTATATGCTTATATGCTTCACTTCTTTGTCTCATTTGTTGAAATAAAAAGTAGGTAGCTAACTTATTGCACTTTTACCTTAGCACTGGTTAGCTCTTAGATGCTTGTTTAGGAAGGAAATTCACTTACAATTTCTGGTGAGTAGTAGTTCTTTTGCCTACCTACTGTATGTTGAATGCACTTATTGTAAGTCGCTTTGGATAAAAGCATCTGCTAAATGGCTGTAATGTAATGTATTCTTGCCAGGGGTGAAACACCTCTCAAACAGCCTTTAGACCATCATGTGACGCTAAAACTCTCCACCTAAATCTAAAGAAATTAAATTAGTTTAGGTGGGTTAGCAGCTCCTTAAGGCAGGGTGGGGCAGGTTTGATTGCAGGTTTTACTGACAGCCCTAAAGGCGCTGAGTAAAAAAGGAGCAATGTCCAACATACTGGAGGTGGACGACACTGACTAGCCAATATCTGATTTTTAATAAAAGGTCAATGTCGGCCCGATATATTGGTCTAACCCTACTATGCATTATAATAAGCAGTATCAGACAGATGTAAGTTACATGAAATTTGTGCTTTTCTGTGTCAGGTTCACTTTTTTTTATATTGGTGGTTGTTGGTTTATGGTGATACTTTTTCTTTGACCATAACGTCACTGGGTGTAAAGTCAGCTTTATCTGCATATAGCTGGGCAAAAGGAGTAAAAATGGGTAAGGAGAGAGAGGGAGAGAAAAAGAGAGAGAGAGTTGTGTAATACTGCAGAGGGAGACAGAAAGACAGACGGTGAAAGAAATTTGAAGATCCTGGGATACTAGTAGTATATAGGCTACTAGAGATGGAGACAAGAAAGGAGAGAGGAAGCTAGAAAGAGATATGGAAGAAAAAAAAGATAGCGAAAATGGGCAAATGGAGTGAGAATGGAGAATAGAGAGAGATTCTGAGGTAATATGCCTATGAACTACAGATTGAGAAAGAAGGGGAGGGGGCAAAATGAAAGAAACATGAATTTTAATAGAAAAATAGGGAATGAGAGAGAGAGAGAGAGACAGAAATGAATCAGAAAAAGAGAAATGGAGGGATAGTAAAAAGGAGAGTCCACTGAAAAGTTTGTCCACAGTCAGCAGGCTAGGAATGATGGATGTTTCCAACATGGCCAGCTACAGAGAGAAAGAGGGAGAGTTGTGTAATAGCAAAAGACATGGCCTATATAGCGGTGCTCTCAGATATATTTATGTCCTCCTGTCTCTTTGATGTGATTCACATCACTTCCAAACCAAACCTAACCGGATTTGCCCAAATCACATCTTAATATTCTCCAACAATTATTTATATACATATGTACATTTTATTTGTTTATAAAAATGCATAATGCATAACAGTATTCATATCCATTTATTTCCAAAGGGTATTTATTCTGGGACCCATCACCATGAAAGCTGCACTAGGCAAGATTTTTATGCTCATCAGCCAAAATTACGAAGTGGGGCTGCAACATCTCCACTAATTGAGACCCGTCGATGCCCCCCATTTGCCCAAATGAAATTCTGGTGTCAGGTATGTACACTTCTCCGCCCATAGGAAATGACAAGAATAATACAAAGTGTCTCCTACACAGCAGTGAGCGCTCCATCCAGAGAAAGCTGGACTCATCAATGTTAGATCTCTTCCTCTCTCGTCCCTTTGATTTCCTTTGGTGTAAAGCATCACAGACCGGCCAAACATGAGCGAGCTGTGTGCAGTTTACTGACGTCACATTACAGAATATCTGGGTATTAAAGTTCAAACAGTTACCTCTCATGTCTTTTGGGGCTAATGTGTAAAGTTGCTTAGTGCAGCTTTAATTAAACAAGCATGTAGTTTGTGATACGCTGTGACCTATTTGGCGCTATGAAACCAAATACACCTCCCCTAATACACCTCCCCTGCATTGCTGTTTTGATCTGTGCTTTCACCCTTTTGTTTCTATTTCTTGGCAGTTGCCTTTGGGTGCAGTAGGTGACGCACACAAGGTTTCATGTCATGAGTACATTAGGCCTGGGTTTGAGGTAGAGATTAGCAAATATAATTTGCTGTTTCCTGATTAGCTGTCAGAGCTTTACACTTTTGTCCAGAAAAAAAAATAGGACTTGCAAAAAGATTGTAATCAGTGGGTGCCACATAATTGAAGGAATATAATCTTGTGAAATAAATTGAAACCCATTTTATTAACTGCACTTTAGGTCCTCTATTCTTACAAGACAGTACATTTTTTATGAAACATTCAGTGTAAAGCCCTTATAAATGATTATTTTGTGATATCCGTAAGAGCACTTAAAGGCAAATTATGTCATGGAATCAATAAAGTTAAAAAAAAATGCTTAAATGACGTCACTAATCAATAGGATACTCACTCCTGAGTCCAAGATCACTGATGTCAATGCGACCTCAATAGAAAAATCATTAGGAAACTCCTACTCTGACAAGCCATCATGCAACTTTGAGATCAATAGATATAGACAATTAAAAAGAAAAAAGCTAATTAGAAGCGTAGGCGCCTGACATCTACTCAAAACTCTCTCCTGAGTCTGACAAGCCATCACTCATGCCAATGCAACTTTGGGATCAATAGACATAAATGATAAAAAGCATCACACATTTTTTCAGATTTCTGGGCTGACATATGATGAATAAACAGCCCATCAAGAAACGGAGAGCAGCTTAAATGACGTCTGTGACGTCTGAAATGACCTATCGATCGGACATTCTCTCGAGTCCAACGAGCCATCACACATCTCAATGCGGCTTCAGGACTGCTTTCCTGAGTCTGACGGGCTGTCACTCACATAAATTGGGATCAATAGCTATAGCCTATCACACATCTCAATGCGGCATCAGAATCAATACAGCCTATCAGGAAAGGGGGAGGGGCTTAAACAACATAACCAATCGATAGGAAACTCTCTTCCCAAATCCGACAAGCCATCACTTATGTCAGTGCGAGTTCGAGATCAATAGGTATAGATGATGAAAACCAGCGGAATTTTTTTTTGAAAATTTGGGGACAGGCAGACAAACCTATAGGAGCTGCTGGTCACATTAGCAAGTCCATTTTTAAAAATTTCTTAGCAACTTAGCACTTTATTCAAGTCCAATAAATTAATTGTCATTTTTCTTGGGGATTTTGGTGCAGGAACAAATTGACGACTCACATGGTGACGTAATCACAAGCACGCATGGCACAAGGACAGTAGAACCTCACATTTAGTGGAAGGTTTCAATGCAGGCAGGCAGGGGACTTAACATATTACTCTACATACGTATCAAAAAGCATTATATGACATGGAGCCACATGATGAGACATACTGAAGACAGAAATGCAAGTGAAATGCTGATTAAAAATGAATATCAAGCAAATGGATATTATGAGAATTATGAGAAATGCAGCTCGCTTCTCAATAAGAGTCCTGTGTACTGCGCAAAAAAGACTGGTAATATAGATTGCATTTGATTATTACAATCACACAGAAGGAGGAAACAATTTCAAACAGAGATGTAGATTTTATGATCAGCCTGGTCTAGCACCATAATGTTCATCACTATTCATCATTGGATGAGGTCTAATGGAAATGCTATGGAGATAAGAACCAAATAACCCTGCTGTGCCCAAAATCCATAAGTCCGCTCTCTCATTTCAGATCTGCTACAAAATGTGTCTATTGAACCAAGAAAAGTAGAAAATGAATGCAAAAAAAATCAGTTGATGCCAAAAACAACACTTTGCACTAAACCTAAAGCAAATACTTGCATCCATCCCATGTAACACAAGCCTCCCTTCCTTTGCTTCTTCACCCATCCAGCAAGTCTCCATCCATTTGTTGATAAATATGTTGATCCATCCATCAAACTATACATCCACTCACTCCATCCATAAATCTGTTGATCCATCCATCCAACCTTACATCCAGTCACTCATTCCACACTTAGCATGTGCTACTCAACCTATGCTACAGTCAAGCTTCTGTTTCATCCTGAAAGGTTTTACCTTAAAGGACCGAAAATTGGCCTGTCGGTCAACTTCACCCTTTATGTGACAAGAGAATTGGCAGAACAACACCATGTCTGGATTACTAAAAGGTCTATCTTCTTATGTTTGATAATGTTAGCTAGTGTACTGTATGCTAACGTGTTAGCATGTGCACAGGACAGAGATATCTAACAGACACACGAGACGATTTTGGTGGCACTACTATCGTAACATGTATAAGGTAAAATGGCCAATGAGCCAGTTTCCCAAAAAGTGCTAAGCGCTCATCGCTCTGGTGTTTCTGCACTTCCAGAGATCACTTGTCAATCAAACAGTGTGGCCAGCACTGTGGTGTCTTTTTCATCTTTCTCTTTGGATTTTCTGTTGATGAGGTTTGAGTTTCTGTAGGTGGCAGTCTTTTCTGTGTCTGTTCAGCCATGGTGGCTATCGCTGCTCATGCTAAATACTCAGTTCTTCTTCTATTTATTCCAAACAAACCTCGGTTGAAACGTAAAATGTATCACTTCCTGTGCGCCAGAGGATTCTTGCCAGGAAAATACCTACCTTAAGAACAGCAAATGTTAAAGCTTTCATGGACTGGCTATAAGTTGAATATCGTGTTGTCAACGGGCAATAGAGAGTCGCATGGACAGCAAAACATGCATTCAACCAGACAGGCAGTCGGTCAGCCAACCAGCCAATCATGCAGTCACCCAGACATACAGCTAGCCAGACACAGAATCAGTCATCCAGAAAGCCAGTAAACACCAAACTGCTAACACCCAAACAGTGTCTCTGTCTCCACTGATTCACTGATGACCGTGTGATGTAGCTCTGTGATTTGGGAGAATCAGCAGCGACACATTACTTTAAAGAGCGCAGAGCGAGAGAAAGAGGCAGGCTTCTGTAGGTTGTTTATGCCTGGCTGTTTCCTAATCTGTTGCTGTTTTGATGTTCATTTTGTGACAGACTCTTCATAGCCTTCCATGTGGTGTGGTGATGGTTGTATGGCTGTGTAGTGGGTTATGGCAATGGATTCTGGGATATGTTATGGATTCTTGTTTTTGTTTAGTTCAGTTAATTTACGCAGTTATTTAATATAAGCACATTGATAGAAACACAGTGATATGATGATGAAGACAAAAAGCACATTTTTTATTATTAGCCATGTTTTATTGATTTATGGTAGACTTGCCATGAGCTATCAGAGTGTGAAGCAACTTCATACGTATGTTCCCATAGAAGTCATCAGTCAATCTGATTTCCACTTCCTTTTTGAGAAATCATGTTTTATTCCTGAGTTCCTTTGAAATACTACATTACCTGCACAAGCTTTAATGAGTTCGCATCAACCAGAGATGTCACTGTTACCATCGAAACGTTAACCAATCAGCCAATCAGATTTCCGGCTTCCTTGTTCGCTCCTTAAAATGATGTCATGATACGAAACAGCAAAGCAGAGAAAAATACATGATTAGCCTGTTCAAAACTTTGTAGTTATATAAGACCACTACATACACAGTGTGAACGCTTTCCTCTTCTTCTTTTTTCCTCTCTTCTCTTCTCCTCTTCTTCGCTTCTCTTCTTCTCTTTTCTTATTTTCTCTTCTCAGCTCTGCCTTGCTTTGCTTTGGAAATTGTTGTGTCTGTCTGTGTGTGTGCTTTGAGCACAAAATCTAGCAAAATCTGATTCTTATTGACAGGCAAGGGGAGACAATTGTGTGTGTGTGTGTGTGTGTGTGTGAGTGAGAGAGAGAGAGAGCGAGTGAGAGAGCGAGCGAGAGAGCAAGAGAGAGAGAGTGAGAGAGTGAGAGAGTCAGTAACCTTACATCATCTATATCCTGGCAGCTATTGATCTGTGTCCTCCAGCAGGTGGCCAGGGACCTTTGGCGTGTGTGTGTGTGTGTGTGTGTGTGTGTGTGTGTGTGTGTGTGCATGCAGTCATGTGCATGTGATGTGTGCAGTGTAATATGACACCACAGACATGAGGTCATCGCTATGAGCCCATAAATCCCACCTGGGTCCTCTACAACAAGGTTTTACGTTACAAAACCTGTGTGTGTGTGTGTGTGTGTAATGTTGCTGCTCTTGGAAGCTTATTCTACTGCATTTATTGTAAGTTGCTCAGGATAAGAGCATCAGCTAAATGCCTAAACTGTAATTGTGAAGTATAAGAGTGTGTGCGTGTGTGTGTGTGTCTGCATCACACAATAGGATGTTACATTACAAAAACCTTCCTGTAGAAAGGCACTTGGAAGGGTGTCCTGTTGGCTCACAATATCAGGGGGTTAAACCAGCCTAGATATCTCTCTCTCTCTCTCTCTCTCTCTCTCTCTCTCATACACACACACACATTATCGTAATGTTGTTAGGCTGTTTCAGATAGCTTTCTACTTCGCCAAAAAGTCTCCACTCATTCCCCTGGAAGATTGTAAGAGGCTCCATGACTCTATGTGTGGTCTGGCCTTCTCTGCCTTTTCAGGAATTGCCATGACACTTAAAAGGCAACAATGGAAAAATCAATGGTTGCTAGAGATGCTGCCACTTTTTACTGCATGCTTGTAGAATTAATCCTGCACTTTTGCTCCATCGCCAAGAGGAAAGGTTTGGTAAAAATCAGGTTTTGCTTTTTCCAGTGGTTGGTGGTTACAAGGAACAGTCTGGTAACTAGTTGGTTGAATTTCTATTTTTTTTTTATCATATCCAAATTTGGTTCAGCTGTATACCATCCGAGAAAGAATTGCCCACATACACTTTTACACTCAACAGCTTCCCAGTGTTAGCAGATCAGAGTTTTAGCTATACAAACATTTCTCAGAGGCAGAACTGCTCTAGAGACAGAAATAATCTCATTGGTTGAGTTAAACATCAGTGGGTGGAGCCAAAGAACCACCAACCTGCTGTCCTTCCAAGATCATGAATGCCATGGTCATGAATGAATGAAAAAAATAAGTTCTTGCCATTCATATGCCATCATTTATTTATATTTTAACCAGAGTTCCTCCTTTGCCATTCAAGTTTGCCAGTTATTCTTTGGCTCCGCCCATTGAGTTTTAACTCAACCAATAAGATTATTTATGCCTCCAGAGCAGCTGTACCTCTGAGAAATGTTTGTAGAACTAAAACTCCAATCTGCCCACTGTTAATCTTCCATTACTCCCATTGCCATGCTGCTTCACTTGTATCTGGCTACTGCAAGCACAGCATATGCCATTTGGTGGACGCTTTTATCTAAAGTGTCTTACAGCAAAATGAGTGCATACATTTGAAGCATGGATTGCACCAATGGGAATTGAACCCCTAACTCTAGCAGTGTTAATGCTCTATTGCTATGGTTCATCATCAACATTCCTACAATACCCATGCAGGTTTTAAATCCTGCTAATGCTCTGCAGCTCAAAGTTCATTTTCCTTCTCTAGTATCAGTTAGTGGAACTGCTTCCCCCTGCAAATCAAAAAATATCTCACCAAAGCTGTTTAAAAGGGAAGTGAGAACATGCCTGGCCACTACTAAAGCAATTTAGCTAGTGCCAGATCCTATAAGCTTTTTATTGTGTTTTTATTGTGTTTTGTGTTGTATGCATTGTTATTTTGTGTTGCACCGAGGACCACAAATATTTAAAGTTACCTAATCTTGCACCATCCTCTGGGGTCAAATATACATTATACATTATAAATATACTCATTGTTTTTATATCATGATTTTTTCCAAATCAAATCAAGTCCAAATCTATCAGTTGAGCTACACAGAACCACTCTCCTACCTCCTAATGCTCCTAGCAAGACACCAAGAAGTAAATTCAAACCACCAGTGTGGCTTTTCCAATCTTAGCCGTGTCTCTTCAGATAGCCCCTGAACCACACCACTCATTTTCAGTGTGTGAGACAGAGCTCTTCTGAACATTTGTGACTATTACGTCTCTGGCAGTGAGTAACTATTGTTGTGTTGCTGTCTAGATAGAGAGGGAGGTAGAGAGACGAGAGAGTGCTTGTATGTGATTGCATGTAATGACAAAATGACGCCTAGAAGAAAGACGGTGATGCACTGATAGCTGCTACTGACTGTGTATGTATTTGCATGAGTGATCACATTGATACATTTGTACATTGTTGCTTTCACCCACATATTCAAGACTTCATCTGTTTTTATTGCGATTCATTCATGCTGAAAAATGTGTCCGCATCTCCTCACCCGTGCGCGGTAAACCCCAAGTTTATCTCAGTTGATAAATTTGATCATGTCAGGGACCGTTTCTACGCGTGTTTATCATCTTTCTCTGCGGCGTCTTGCTCGTCTAATCAAGTTGAAAAGAGAGAGAACTGAAACAACGGTAATAAATATCATTACCAACCATCTACAAATGTGCCTCTTCATTCCCCGGCCTCAGCCGATAAGGGAATCCTCCCTGACAAAACGATGCTGACTCTTTTCCATTTTCCATATAAACACAAACCTGCATCGACATTAGCTCTCCGGGTGCCCCAATATACAATGATTTTATTCATTACCTGATTCACTGTTCAACATCCCGGTCTCCGTGTTTACTTTTGATTTCTTAAGTGGAATCCTATCCTATGTGATGTTTAAGAAGGTGCCAGGTAAATACAGAGGGTCCATAGTGGTTCGATGCCTTTTTGTGCTGCCTCGTATCCAAGGTGGATAACGTTGAAGATATTCATTCAGGTATTGTTTGTATTAGCGGCAGGGTGGCCTT
>OOFE01008921.1:1739-12259 GCA_900323365.1 Monocentris japonica | reverse complement strand
CTCATTTTTGTCTTGGAGATGTGAATGTGTTATAAAGGAGATCTCATCTTGAATTTCCTTTGCTATGGGTTGTTATAGTACCTGTCTAGCTGTGTTGTCTAGTTGTGTTGTTGTATCAGATGGACTGGCTTGTACTGGTATGGCTAGGTTAATGCTAGCTCAAGGCTAGGCTCAGGGCTAACCTAGGCTAGGTTAATGGTAGGTTGATGGCAGGCATTAGATGGCAAGAGTAAAGGGGAGTTGTGAGGTGGTGGCATAGAGGGGGGTGGTTCCAGGACGCTGGAATACACCATTGAGCCTTCTTAAGGTGTTGTGGGCCCAACTCAATGAAACATCGGTGAAGGAAGGTGCCCACTTGATAACCCCAATGACATGCCGCATACCGCTGTTGGCTAGGGTAGGTAACTGGCGAATGGTGCCATCTGACGAATGACTCTATAGATCTATGACGGTGTAGCCTGATGTCTGCTATGGTGTTCATTTGATGGTGGTTGTATCTTTCGTATTTTTTATCTGAATTAGGCTTCCACAAGTGTTTACTTTGGATTATGGCACAAGAGATAGTAACATCTTGTCCTGTGTATTAATGAATGTTATGTGACAATAGCAGGAACTGGGTTAGGGTTAGGTTTAAACAACTAAAACTTTGGTTATGGTTAGGGAAAGGTTCACCAGCAGTAGCAAAAAAAGAGTCTCTTAACGAGTTGGGAATTGAACGTTTGAACGTTGGTTGGTATTTCAATGTCGGACTACTTCTTGTTTCCAGTTCTGTCTCCTCCACGTAAGCCTTAAATGGCGGGGAAACTGATTTCTCTCGCTTTCCCTGCACGGAGCACCTTATTTGCATTTTAGGACATTGTGCTCATTTCAGTATTTTGTGAGATCAGGCTGGCATGTGTGCAGATTTGAGCTGAGTAGTACCAAAGGACCAGGTTACAAATCCAAAATAGTTGCTTGGAAATACAAGGCAAAGAGGGATAGCTTGTGGCCAGTGCAGACAATATTTGGCTCTTTTCTCTTGCTCTGTGTGGACAACTGCTGTAGGGGAGTGTGTGTTATCTAACAACTTAAATAAATTATCACTAAATTCAAATAAAAAGGACAACTTTTAGATAGAAAATACAATTTTCACCTCTTTTATTAATCAACATAAAACACTTGCCCCTTAAAAAACATTTCAAACATACATATTTAGCTTTCAATCTTTGTACAAAAAGCATTGTCAATCATTTTGAGAGTAAAAGGGGATCCAGTATTTGTCTGGTGTTATTGTTCAGCAGGAATGACCTCCAGGAGGATCTGCAAGAATTTGTTGAAGGAATCTGAGGACAGAAAGAAAGCAGTACAATGATCTCTACTCTCCAACCAAAATATACAATGGCTTACCAAGAAACAAGATACTATTAGCAGTAAAGCTTGAGCATGATTTTGTATGGAAAGAAATTAGTGCCAGCAGAGATTGTATTTTACCTGTGTAAGTTTGAATTTGTCATGTACATTTGGAACTGTTGAATTGAAAAAATGAATTTTTTGAATTAATGAATTCAAAAAATGTATTTGTCAAGCATAATTTGTGGCTTGAAATCGAGCCTTATTATTGAATTTGGATTTCAACTATAATGTCACATTTTCCCCAATTCAAATTTTGTTTTCTTATTTCAAATAGACCTCTCTGAGACACACATCTAGGTGCAAGGTACTTCTCTTCTGAGGGATGACTGGAGGGTAGCCGCCTCCTTCACGGCTGCCAGCCATGTAGCACATTGACCTGTTCATCTACTCAGCCAATAATCAAGTCTTATTCTCCCCACTTGGTGAAATAGTTGCTAATCGTGTCCTAGCCTCTAGTACTGGGCCTCTGCTGCCTGGCAGGCTGTACTCATTACTGAACATCCTTCAGTCTGTGTTGAAGCTAGCTACTAGTACTGAACTGCTTAGAAGGCTCAGTTGGCTAATCTGCAGACAGCTAGCATTGTTTAAACCAGTGTACTACAGCCTGGCAGACCTGTAGTTGTTTGTAGCATTGTCATATTTTGATATTTACATACAGTGGTAGTGTGGAATATCAGTAAAGTATGATTACATGCTACAGCACGAAATACAACACAAAATTGTTGTGGAAGAAATGTTTTTCAAACATTTAGCTGCCCAGCAAGTTAGTTAGCCATTAGCCACTACCTAGCTAACAGCTAGCAGCTCTCTAGGCCACATCTCCAAATATTTTTAGACAAAAGTCAATTTTAGTTGATGTTGTTCACTAACCTATAACAAATGACTATTTAACTATTTAACCAACTGATGTGAATAAGGCCTGATCATTGGCTGAGGAGATGACAAAGGTCACAGTGCTTCATGGCTTGTGAGTGGCTAAGTGAAGTGTGGGGCGGGGCCACCATTGGCTGTCTCAGAGGAGCCACCTCCCATTAGACACTCACAAGTCCCTTGTGCCTGGACTTGTGTCTCAGGGAAGATGAATCTGAATTCGGAAAACTACATTTGAATTGGAAAAACGAATTTAAATTGATAGTTAAAAGTACAATTCAATATTAATCGCATTCAGTTTCAAACCATGACATTCAATTTCACATCGTGCCTTACAAATTCATTTCTTTAATTCATTCATTTAACAAATGTATTTTTTGAAATTAGTGGTTCAATATGAGCATGACAAATTCAAATTTATCCAATTCAAATACAATTTCCGCTGGCACTTATCTCTTTCCATAATTTTTGGCTTATTAGCTTTGCTTGGGATATCACTCACTTTCTACAATTAACATTAAATTCTTAATAATATTAATACCCTTCTTAAAGGGTATTGGTACTACTTTACAAGCCCAGCAAATGGGACAGACCTTTACCAACATCCATACATGTATTGTTATACAATATGGTGCTTAATTTCAGTGTCAGTGTGCAAAAAACCATCAGATTTCTATAGAGAGAGTCGGTTTCATGAATAAAAATGTGCAATATTCTTGACATGTCTAGCAAAGCAGTGTTACTACTATGTTAGAACACAACTGCATGGCATATTTAGTCTTGCAATGTGTATATTATTTTACTAATTTCCACCTGGGACAGAAAAAGTTGAAACCTTTCAACTTCATCACTCTCCATCTATGACTGCATTAGTACTTTGGGCCAGTGTGAGGTACCTAAAGCCCTCTGTAGCCACTTTGGTCTGCGGTCGAATACGATGAAGATGTAGTAGGCCGGGATGCCGGTGAGGGAAATGGCAAAGCCAATCCCTGTGTTGACTGGATCCGAGTACAGAGACAGGAAGACCATGAAGAAACATGTGAGGCAAAACACTGCCGGGATGAAGAGAGGCACCTGGGGGCCAGGAAGGGAGATTGAAGTCATGACATAGACATAGTCATGATAATTCACATCTGTTATTGTTATCTCTGTGTGCATACTGTTAGATAGACCGGCATGTGCAGTATGTGTATCTGGCCATGTGACTGTTCCATCTTTTATTGCATGCTTGTTAGACAACAGAAAGGCTTAACTGCACTTTAGATACCTTAAATACCTCTGATGCATAAGATTTCAACAGCTGGGTTTCTATCAGACTAGTTTAATGTGAATTATGCTGTATCAAATTTGAAATGCTGCATGAAACTGGTAGATTTTGTGAAAATAAAATTGCCTCAATATCACAAAAAAGCTTTTAGGCTTGCAGAAAATATTGAAATTACCCCTCTCTTGCACTTAAAATGAAAACACAGCTAATAAGAACATGCTACAGTGGCAGCTGCAGGGAATAGATGCAGGAAACTGTGGGATAGATGCAAGATGGGGGCGTTCTACCACGGCTGCTGCTGTTAGTGCCAACCCAGGCTTGATTCAGCATGGCTACCACTGTGTATACGTGTGAACACACCACTGACCTTAAAGGGCCGGGGGAGCTCAGGCCGGGTGTATCGGAGGTAGATTAAACCCAGCACCGCCACGCCGATGAACAGCCAGCGCAGGAAGCTCATGAAGTTTAACAGGCTGTAGATGTCTCCCACAAACAGCTGGAACATGGTCATAGGGTACTGTACACACACACACACCAAATGTGAAAAAGGTTGTTGTTATTGTTGTGGACAATTACTAGTGGAATTACTAGTATTCAGTGATTGCCCCCTGAATTGTTTTCTTGTCAGGTGGAAAAATCCTCTGAAACAGCATTTAGAGCATCATGGGACACTAAAACTCTCCACTGAAACCCAGGCTAATGAAATTCTTCTCTGTGGGTTAACTCCTAGGGCAGAGTGAGGCAGGTTTCATTGCAGGTGTTACAGACTGACAACCCTGAAGCTGTTGAGGAAAATTCTCCCACACCACACTGAATGATTCCTCTGGTCAGAGATAGAAAAATAATAGTAATAAATCATGTGTTTGATGTTGTTAGTGTGACTTGTTTTTTACCTTTTTTATACATACTATTTATATACATGTAAGGTAAGCTTTATCATTAGATAAAATGTGATACTTAAAAATAGGATATAAGAATAGAGCAAATGGGGGTTATTAAACATATTGCTACAATACCAGAACATATTATGTAAAAATCTATGAATGAAAAATATATTAATTTACAGCCCATATGCAGTGTACAACCCAGATAAAGAAAATATATGGGAAATGTGAGAAAATATGCATTTATCAAAATGAGAAGATTTGACAATGAAAGGATATGTGAATTTACAGCATAAATATATCTAAAGCGTGTTGTTAGCATACAAATGTGCATATGTATAGATGCATCCATAGAAGAAATCACGTTGGACAGGCGTTTTGCTTCTGCAAGACCAACTTACACTCCAAGGGTAAGGACACTGATCCATACACCTGAATCGTGGTTGGACTAAACCTTCAGTATTTTGCTGCAACACGCAGTGGAACTCATTTGGACTTGTAAAGGACTTAACAAAAGGACTGGTTACACACCGAGTTGTGAAATTTGAGTTTACTGATCGTATATATTCATCTGTGGAATTCTGAGTTTTGTGTCTTGATTCTGTATTAATCTGTATTTTATTTTCCATTTATTTTGTGTAGAATTAGTAATGCAAATGGGTTGTGTTACTGTAAATTCTAACTAAGACATAATGAGAACTTAGAACTGAGTCAACTCAAAGAGAAACGAGAAACTGAATAACAACTTAAAGGAACCTAGGTTGGAAATTATCTCTTGAACTCAAATAGGTTTGACTCAAACCAAGTGAGATAAAATAGGGAGAAATACTTATTTTTCTGAGACCACTGGTTTTATTTTGGATGGTTTCAAGGGATGTAAATGCACAATTCCTCTGTGTGTGTGAAACGTGTGATTTGGTACCAATTTATGTGCATGCCTACTACTAATTGTCGACATAAATAAGCCGGCAATTCAAACTTACCCCTTGGTCTGTGGTCTGTTATTTCTGAGTTCTAGTTATAAACTGCTCCTCTGAACCTAGATTCTGGTCCTAGCTATCTGTAAATACCTAAAGTGCTACACGGGCCATATATACAGTATACAGAATATACATATATACATGCCTTCAGAACAGTGTGTCGGCATGCACATGTGCATTGTACCGTTATCATTATCATCATCATTATCCAATATATTCTATATGTAGATAACACATTTATTTGTGCATTACTTGCTATTCTGGATCACCAAGGATTATTGATGGTGACGCTACTGCTGTTAATGTCATTGTTGTCGTTAATGATGTTGAGTGCTTTCGGGAGACATAACACTCCCTCTGGCAGCCATATTGGAGATCCTCAGCTCCTCGGCAACAGTGGCTGTGTTGATTGTGTTTCTAAACATAAAGCTCTGGCCAGGATTATTGGCACCCTTGCATTTCATACAGATGATGTACAATATCTTAATTGGAATAATTGGAAAATGAAAAAACTTTCGGTCTTCACACGTTCATCTATCGATTTAAAATAGCGCGGGATCAAACAATAAGAATTTCACGTTTCTGTACTTCTGATTGTGTCAGCTTGTTAGCTAGCTAACCATGATATCTGATCAGCCAACGATAACTGTCTTGTTATTAACACGTCTGATTAGCACACTAGCTAGCATGTAGATAGGCACATTAGGTAACATAACATTAATAAGTAATATAACATCAGTTGCTTTGCTAAATGAGCCTACAGGCTAGTTAGCTAACAGTTTATTCAGGTTAACTGAGCTGACTCTACTCGAGCTACAACTTGAGTGTTTTGGAGTAAAGACTAGGGCTAAAGACACAATAACCTACATTTGGAAACAAACCTACCTTGTCACACTTTTCAGCTAGCTCTTTTTCTAGCCTAGTTGATATACATTTATATATTATTAACTAACAGACAACTTCAAAGCCTATAGCTGTTGTTTGTTGACATTGTTCTTAATGCTTTTGTTGTTATTGTTGTTTCTCTCAGTTGTTGCAAATTATTTGTTGATAATTACTGTTGCCTTGTTATTGTCTTAATTAACAGCTAATTGTTGTTATTGTTAACAGGTGCTGTTTTTGTTGTAGGGAGCTCACCAGTACAATGACAGCAGCCAGTGGAGTGTGTCTGCGGATGTGGATCATGGACAAAACCTCAGGGAGATGACCTTCCCGCGACGCCACATAGAACATCCTAGTACACACAAACACACACAAATATGCATGCAAATGACAAGTGAGTCAATGTGGAAGAAATTATGTTGTCAGGTGTGTTGTCTTAAATCCTTATTGCTATTTACGAGTGGTGTAATTTGTATCCTTGTCACTATTTTTGAGTGGTGTAATACTATGAAATGTGAGAGTCCCCGGTATGTCCAGGTTCAATAGTTCGTGTATGACACCATGCACTGAAATAAGTGCCTAAGAGTACATAGGTCATAGGGGGTCCCTCCCATAGTAGAGACACCAACCTCTATGATAGTGTCAGACAGTCTGGACTTTCACATTCCTTGCTGTTGCCCACTACAGAAACCAGACCTTGTAGATGTTTAGACTATCCCCCCTCCTTGTTCTTGCTATACTTTATAATCTCTGTTCAGATGTCGCCCTGGCAGAGATCTCTATACCCTACCTTGTGTGTGTACCTCTCCTGAGCTCAGCTTCTTGTTATTAAATATACTTGAGTAAATCACGATTTGACTTGACTCCGAATCTTTAGTTTTTATTCAACAGTCAATGATGAACTGATTCATTGTATGACAGAAAAAAACTTTTTCTAACATTTACCCTGACATAAAAAGACTGCATTAACAGTTTTGTTATGCCAATAAAAGGCTGAACTTTATAGCTTTCCAGTAAGGTTCTGCAATGTACAGAACACTCTGTGGGAGCTTAAAACATGTCTTTAAAGCAGAACATGATGTATAGCATGAAGGCTACCACTGCTGTCATAGGCCATTTAGCATTGAGCTACACATTCCACAGTGATTCTAGCTATTATAGTGTATTGTGGCCTTTTATACCACAACACCCCCCTTTTACCCACCGTCAATGGAAAAATTGAATATGACGACTTGGTTGAATGTTCATGTAAATATGCAAGGCAGGGTATTTCATCATTGTTATCATCTCCATGCTGGTGGCATTGGAGGCGTGACGCCGAGGCCAGTGGGGATGAGGAAGGCCCACCTTGAGAATGCGAAGAGGCAGCCGTTCATGGAGCCGTAGCACGACAAGGCCACAAACAATGGCACTGCCACCGAGAACTTCCCCAGCAACTTTTCTGCAAATGTCTGTAGACGTGGGGGAGGATGGAAGGAAACAAATTAATGGAGTTTTAAAGAGTGAGAGAGTAGAAGAGGAAAGTAAGGACAGAGTTTTTTTCCTTCATTGTAAAGGGGCAATAAGTATGACTTTTACTGCCCCATTGCACAACATGACCATAATATATCTGCAGGGGTTTGATAAGGTAATAGATCAATACCAATAACTCAGTGATTACATCGGCAGGTGCTGAGATTTCTGGCTTTCAAAACTCACTTTCCGGCCTTTATGCAAAGTGTTCCCATAGTTTCCCCCAAAAATTCTGGGACATTTTAGGTGTTTCATCATGGTTATGAATATAATGCACTCAGAATGCGTTTCTAATGTGCTTATAATGCCTTATAATTTCTTATGAGCAACGCATCAAGTGAAGTTTCGTCCATTCTCTTAGACAGAGTCAAGTTTTAGAATGCAAATCAAGTTTGAGATGTTAACTTTCCTCCAGGTTCAGAGAGCGATCAGCACATTAGGAAGCACCGAGTGCGATTCTCACATCCCATCACATCCTTTTAAGAACAGATAAATGCTCTTAACACCTTCCTTAAGGCTCTCCTATCACTCATCGTGTGCAGCGCAATAAAGCTAACTCCATTAGAAAAAGCTATTATTCGATCAGGGATCTTTTAGTGAACGGGCCTTCCCAAGCTACGGGGTAACGGCAGCGCTCATAGTGGTCCTCGGCCTAGTAAGAGAAGGTGGCTGTTATTAGGGAATGTGATATGATTAGCATTAACAAGGCTGGGACGGCAGAATCGCATTAACAGTTGCCGGGAAGCTGAGATGTCGGAGACCATCCGCTAATGATGACACGTTAAGTGCAGGAAGGAAATGATGCAGACTTCTCCACTGCTCAGGCTTGCCAGGGCCAGCTTACAACTCAAGATCAAAAGTACTTGACCTGTGTCTTGAAAAACGCAGGTCTGACAGGTCGTTTTGGTGGAAGTAACAAATCGCAGTTACTCTCGTTGCTGTAATTGAGTAGCTTATACTTTAATTGAGTATTTAAGTATGTACCTTTGTAGAACAAACATGGTAGAAGCTCATCTGAAGTGAATGGAAAAGGAAATAACCAATTGTGAAGTATATGGTAAGAATCTGGTAATACCATGGAAGAAAACAACGGCCAGTTTACCTACTGACTATTGGAATGTTTTACTTAGTACTGTTGCAGAACATACATGGAACATGTTCGTCTTCTTGGAATGGAGCCAAGAACAATTACTACATGAGAAAGGCTCATTTTTGGGAAGGTACTGCCTTAGTTCCTAGAAAATATACAATTAAACTTGGGCTTTTGCTAATATAAACCTTCAACAACGACAAGATAATTGATGGGTAATTGAAAATTGATGGGTAATTGAAAAGGTGTTTCTAGAAAGTGTAGTCTAATTCCCTAGGAATTATTTAATTATTTAAGTATTTTTTAGTAGCTTTATTTGTTCAAGTATTTTTTTAAAGAAAGTATTTTCTAAGTTTCTAAGTAAATTTCTAAG
Organism: Monocentris japonica; assembly: GCA_900323365.1. NCBI lineage: Eukaryota > Metazoa > Chordata > Actinopteri > Trachichthyiformes > Monocentridae > Monocentris > Monocentris japonica. Next base: position 3,009 of record OOFE01008921.1, on the reverse strand, counting down.
TATTTACCTAGTTATACCTGTAAATATTATTGGTATATTCTTACCATGTATTTAGCTGGTAAGTACCTAGTCTTTACCTGGTAAAATACTATTACTAGGTTGACTGTAAAAAGACTGAGTTAACAAAAATTTCAGCAAACAAACAGTGCTTCTATACTTGAGCACAACATTAGAATTATTATATTCTTGATCTTAATTAAATATATTCTTTCCTCCCCTGACATTGGTGAGAAATGAAGTAACACAAATGAAGAGTCAGCCTGGTGGGAACGCAACACGTAGTGGCAACCAGGCTAATAGTTCACACATCCTCCTTGTGTCAGTTACCACGGCGACGGCCTCCGAGGCCAGGAGTTCCTCCGCTGACATGACGGTGTAGTACGCCACGTTGGTCAGCACGTAGCAGCAAGTCACGATCGCCATGGAGATGCAGATAGCCAACGGCACCGTCCTGAGGGCAGGCGTGATAATAACAGAAGCAGTAGACTGTGATTAACTTTAGTGACTCCCTCCACCTCTTTTCTTCTCTTACTCTGGACTTTCTTCCTAGTAGACGGCATTACGGGAGTTTACTCCCGTAATGCCACGACCGGTTTCATAAGACCTCAAAGAGATTTACAAAGAAAGGATACATTATAATACATTATGACGTGCATTGTAATCCCTTATTCACGATACATTTCTCTATTTTGGAGACAGCCGACTTCCTTCGGCGTGGGAAAGAGGTTGTATTGGGAAAATTCTCCAACACCAATTCTAATTTAGCTTAATATTGGTAGCCAGTGCCGATATCCATACGGGTGCATCCCAAGCGGTAAACCATCTTAATGCATCTGGTCCATGGGGTGAACTCACCTCTCAGGGTTATCGACCTCCTCTGTCACAAAGTTCAGATAGAACCTGGAAAAGGAAAGGATTCTCAATAGCTCCAGTGGCAATAATATGGTGAATAATGGATAACGGCTTTGAATTGGAACGAAATGAATGCGTGTGTGTGTGTGCGTGTGTGTGTGAGGACCATACCTACCACCCAGCGTATGCATACATCCCTGAGTAGAAGGCCAGAGGAAGACCAGACAGCTGAACACTGCTCACCTCAAAGACGTTCTCAAAGTTCTTGGTCTCCCCTGCAAGCACACACACACACACACACATTATTTGTGAAGAGGGAGCATTGCAGCAGTGGAATGGTCTCTGCAAAGCTTTCATACACAACACAACAAGCAATCATAGCCATCACAATAGTCATAAAAATAGTCATAACTATAAA
>OOFE01008912.1:4934-14988 GCA_900323365.1 Monocentris japonica | reverse complement strand
CCACCTTGGCCACAAGTCAGTTTGTGAAATTTCTGCCTTACTAGATGTGTCCCGGTCAACTGTAAGTGCTATTATTGTGAAGTGGAAGCGCCTAGGAGCAACAACAGCTCAGCCACGAAGTGGTATACCACGCAATCTCATTGAGCGCTTCCAACTTTGTGGCAACAGTTTGGGGAAGGCCCTTTGCTGTTCCAGCATGACTGTGCCCCTGTGCACAAAGCCAGGTCCATAAAGATATGGTTAGACGAGTTTGGTGTGGAGGAACTCGATTGGCCTGCACAGACCCCTGACCTCAACACCTTTGGGAGGAATTAGAACGCCGATTGCAAGCCAGGCCTTCTCGTTCAACATCACTGCCTGACCTCACAAATGCTCTTTTGGCTGAATGGGCACAAATTCCCACAGACACACTCCAAAAGCTTGTGGAAAGCCTTCCCAGAAGAGTGGCGGCTGTTATAGCCGCAAAGGGGGGTCCAACTCCATATTAATGCCTGTGGTTTTAGAATGGGATGTCCAGCAAGCTCATGTAGGTGTGATGGTCATATTACACTAACACTGTAGACTGAGGCTACAAATATGCCTCAGCTGTCAAAATCATTTTTTGCCTGTTTTTGGTGGCAGTCTCATTTATTGCATATTATTCTACAAAAGGAATTAAATATTTGCTATCTACTAAAAGAAATAGGGTCATCAGCCACTCATGTTCCTTTCCTGTTCAGGGCAGGATGTAGAATTATGTCGGTAGCTGATGGTGGTAGTATTACTCAGAAAGGCTTAGATGCTAAATGTCCAGTGAGTATGAGACGAATGCCATTAAACTCTATTCATTAAGCTGGATATCATTAGTATTATTAAACTGTTTTTCTAACAGGTTGGACAGTTTGGAATTGTGTATACTGAAAGTAATCAGCAGTAATCAATACCAGTAATCAACTCAGACACTTCCTCAATTTAAATGGATGAAATACCATCCATCCATGTGAGCTTAGTTAACATTTACAGGGAGTGAAGTGGGGGGAGATGATTAGACAGGTTACTTCACATGTAAACAGCATCACTGGGAAGACGTGCAGCACAGTTGCACCATGTTGTACTTTAATAGTATCAGACATGCCATATCCTTACTTGCCAACAGGTGTCTCTGGCCCGCAGTCCTGCTGTCAAAGATGCAGAGGGGCAAGGCACGGGGCTGCTGCTGACATCATACGACCGGACTTTGGTAGTGAAAGAAATCTCCAGTGAGGAAGTGGAGGACATGCACAATATACTCTCTGAATATCACCAGGCAAGACTGACACAAGGCGAACCCCTTCACTCTCCTATGTTGCAGTGTTAACGTTTAGACGTCCATTTTTAAAACATTTATTTACACAACATTTATCATTTTTAGTTTGTGTATAGTTTTAGTCAATGAAATCTGAGGATATTTTTCATCTGTTTTGTCTCATCCTATATCTTTAGTGAACTAGGATGCTGACAGTAGAGAGTTGCTCATTTTATGATAGCCCTGGTTGCCATGGCAAAGGCTTGACAACATCAAAGAGATGTTGATGAAAAAGATGAGAGTGACTTTCAAACAGAAAGAGTTATTCTACAAATGATAATATGTGACCATGCTTGCTTTTATATTCAAATTTGAGGTTACAGAAATATTTACTATCTTCCAGTCAAGGGTCTTAGGGCAGTTTCTCAAAACAACATGGGGAAGGTTAGCTCACTGTATGCTCTCTCTCTGAAAGCAGCAAATGTAATGTCATGTTGTTCTTAATAAGATAAAACACCATTGGTCATAATATTCACTGACAAAAATGGCCCGTCAGTATGCCAAGTACAAACCAGGCTGCTGAATATCCTACAGCAAAACAATGTGCTTTGATAAGCACCTTCCTTTTTTTAGAGTGGGTCCAGTCCAGTCACCTTTGTCATTTCATTATCTACTTAGACCATTAAAACTAAAGAAGGAGTAAGGAAGACACAGAAGACCTGGCATTTGATGTTAATTTAACTAGAGCATATTAAAAATGTTTCGGCCTTCAGACCTTTTTTGTGGCTGCACCTCTGCTCCTGTTTTTGGAGCCTGATTTCTGTGGATCAAGATTTGATCATAGGCCAGTGGGGGTTATACATGTGGATCCAGAGGCCACTTGACTATCTGTAGGCACAGCACTTTCATATTTACCCTTCCCCGTGCCACTGAACAGATGGTTCCTCTGTTCCCCATCATCCATTGTCCATTCATCCCTGACTGTCTTCTTCCAGCACATCGTTACCTGCCACAGCAGTACGCTGCTCCCCCAGTTCCTGGCCATGTACAGAGTCACTGTGGAGAGTGAGGACACCTATCTCTTAGTTATGAGGAACATGTTCAGCCACAGACTGCATGTACACAGGAAGTATGACCTCAAGGTACATATTGTGGGAGTCATTTAATTAGACCAGTATTCAGGTTGTGTTTTCTTTCAGTCTGATCAGCTGAGAACTCTGAGTGATAATGTGACACACACAGTCTTGTGGGTTATTTGTTGAAGCCCTAAATGATCAGGTCTCAGGTTTGTTTTGTTTTGTAATGAGCCACAATGATCTACACTTCATGGATACTCCACTAATATTTATCTATCATTGCTCATATTTTATCACATTTTTAATGTTGAAATTACCTGTTCTATTCTTAGATAAAATCATCAAATATATAGAAATGAGATATTGTAAAATTTCACACAAATTTCAGAAAGGTTTGACAAATGACACAGGGCTTGTGTCAACAGTTTTCAGCATGATTTCCAAACAAACAAATTTATAGCTTGCTTGATAAATGAGGCCCATTGGTTGCACCGTGTAACTTATTTTAGCAAGGTGACAAGCATTCCTCCCATTCTTCTCTTCAAGTTTATCCAGTCAGTCACTGCTAGCTCTTGGTTGGTTGCACTAGCTACCATTAGCTCTACCTTTGTCATATTAATTACTTACTCCCGCCATTGACACTAGGTTGCTGACTCATTCTAAAAGCATTATGTCAGCTAAATTATGGGGACACTGACTTTCAGGAGTTCATGATGGACAACGATAAGAGTCACAGCTACGGGTGTTTTAAGCAAAGAGTGCGTATGCTGACTAATTAGGCTCAAGTCAAACAGGAGCCTATCAGTGAAATACTGTGGGATCTTTTCTCTTGTCAGGGGTCCCTGGTGTCTCGTGAAGCAAGTTTCAAAGAGAAGGTGAGATCAGACTAAGATAAAAGTTGACCTACTGTTCTTAATCTCTGCCTTCTGCATGGCATACTTTTATCTTTGTAAAAGAGGTATTATCCGGCTGGTTTGACAAACCAGTTTTTTGATGACTTTTATCTTTTTCCCCTGAAAAGGAACACTGAGAAGTGGCTTCGCTGAAAGGTTTTTGTGTACATGTGTGGGTGTGAAAGAAAGACAAACACTTTGTCTTATCTATAATTGTAACTTTTATGAATTAACACAAACTCTGTAAGGCCTACAGCTTTTATATTGTATGTAATGACTTTCTAAGAAGAACAGCTTGAAAAGTGTTTTCAAACCCTCAAAGTCCATTCATAATACATATACAGGTCAGTTAGCTTTATTGCAAACTTCACAGTAATGTAGAACATTTTCACTTTTCAGTGTGCACATTGTGGCACAGAGAAGACCCTAGCAAGGCAAAACGGACACAGAGAGACCAGAAGGAGGTGCAAAACAACTCCTGGTGGAGTGATTTATTGAAAATAGTTTGAACAGGGGAAAGGGGGCGAAGAGCCAAACCGCAGGGTGAGAGGGTGTGCAGAATTGCTCCTAGGGTTGCTGCTGGGTGCTAGGATTGTCCAGGGGCAGTCACGGCTCATCCAGCAGCCTCCCTTCAGGGTCCCGGTCCCTATCTGTGTCACAAAAGAGGCAAATGGCGTTTAAGAAAAGCAGAGGCACCGTCAGCTCTCTGTCTGCTCACCAGGCTGTTCTCTCCTGGCTGAGGTTGGTGTAACAAGTCCTGAATCGGCTGCAGCTGAGGCACCCCATTCTGAAGGTGTGGACAGTGACTTCCTGGATCCATCTGTTCTTTGTTTTTGTGTTGGTGACCGCTGTCCATGGTGCTGATGCTTAGCTTTCAGCAGTGTAGACACAGGCATTGTTGGGGCTTCCTGCCACAATACCACAACACACCACTGTCAATCTCAGCAGAATTCAAACTGTTTTCCCCAGTTTGATATGTCTCTAATTGCAAACAGGAAAAATTATTTTTTTAACGTGATGCAGAGCACAGTGTGAAATTACGTGTCTTGTACTGTATCTACTTTTCCTTGTCTGTAGAATGTGACAAGTGTGATTTTAAGATTAGGTTTTCGAAATAAAAATAAGAAATTGGTGGATAACCACTTATGAACTCCTATAGAGGGGGTTTCACAGAAAATATTTCTACCAAATAATCACTTTACGATAGACTGTTTAAGTAACTACTGAGTTTTGGAAACGTTTTCTGATCATGTTGCTTTAAGGGAAATATGTGGAGCAATGTTATTGACTATTTTGTCATAGGAAATAGAATGGCTGGATATTTTGATGACATTTTGATGAGAAAGATACTAAATGGTTATTGTTGCATTTATGTAATCTTGGTATTTTCTTGCTGAATGTAATTTGGTTTACCTTCACTCTGTATTTCCAGGTGAAAGAGTTGCCGACTTACAAAGATGTAGACTTCAGGAATAATATGCAAAAGGTTTATGTGAGTGACGAGGAGAAGGCGAAGGTCATGGATAAGCTCAATAGAGATGTAGAGGTAAGAAAAGGTGTTTCTGTATGTAGTCAGTGTTTTCTTGGCTGTTGTGTGCACATGTGTGTCTATGTTTTCAGTTTCTAGTGCGTATGAGGATCATGGACTACAGCCTGCTGCTGGGTATTCATGATGTTGAGCGGGCTGAGAGGGAGGAGGAGGATGAGATGGAGTCCTCCTATGAGGAGGAAGAGGTGGACGAAAATGCCCTTGCTCCTGTGCCTGCTCCAGGATCCACTTCACCTGAGGGTATTGCTGGCTACATGAACTCCTTCAAGCCCATGGGCCCTGGAGAGTTTGACCCTTATGTGGATGTGTACGCTATTCAGAGTGCTGTAGGTGAGTCCGAACAAGTGAGATGTCTCAGAGAATTTAAAGTCACAAGGAAACTGCATGTCATACGGAGAATTAGCTAACAAGGTGAAAAAGTAATTTTCCATTTCACTGTGGCTTTATAATAGGTTAGGAGCCACTGTACTACACTTATACTATGCTGCAACTCAAGCTAACAACTGGAGCAGAGACTAGATCATCTGTACAGATCAAGATCACTGACCAAAGATTGTCACTCACTGCATCTCTGACTGCTGTGATGTAGGTGCACTGCAGAGGGAGGTCTACTTTATAGGTCTCATTGACGTGCTGACACAATACGACACCAAGAAGAAAGCGGCTCATGCTGCTAAGGCTGTCAAGCATGGGGTGAGTGATCAGTGTACCATGTTGTAGATGCTCTCTCATGCTAAGACCCTTCCGCCTGCTTTGACTCTAACAAGATGCATGTTGATGCAAGGTTTAAAGTGTTGCTTTGATTTTCTACTGTGTTGTTTCTGATCCTTTGTGTCTATGTGTGTCTCTCAGGCAGGAGCAGAAATCTCAACAGTTCACCCAGAGCAGTATGCTAAACGTTTCCGAGAGTTCATTACAAAGATCTTTGCCTAGTTCAATGATTCACAGCCTGGGCTTCCAAAGTGATTCAATATGAGGGAGTTTCACCATGCAGCTGTATGCCATTTCAGATCAACCTCAACAAACATTTAATTTCTAAATCATATATTTGCTTAATCATTTATTATGGATGGAATTGTGGGAGGAGGAAGTTGGAAGAAAAGACTCGTCGAGCAACACATGGATAATAATGGCCTTAAACAGCGCATTGTGTTTTGACTTAAAGCTGCACTAGGCAACTTCACACTTTGATGGCCCCAAGTGGCAGCAAGAGATAACTGTTTTTGCTAACTGAATTTTGGAAAGTTTGAAGAACTTCATTACTCAAAATTCATGTAATGCGATGTCTCCTCGGACCTAAATTTCTTCTTGGTTGAGCCATTGTTGGTGAATCAAGTTTTCTCTCAAAGGAGCGCTCACTCACTGCTGTTTAGGAACAAACTTTGTATTTCACTCTTAAATTTCAATTCATCACGTCCTGTACACGAAGAAGATTTCCCACCAGTGACCATAAATGACACAAGTAGGGCGAATCTACAGGGTCTCATGAAGAGGGGATGGAACATTCTTCTCTGTTGCAGCCCCAATTTGTGATTTAGGCTGATAAGATGGGGGCTTTAAAATAAATGTTATGAATAAAGAAGTGTGAACGGGGCACTAAGTGTTAAGCTTGTTAGGCTCCTTTTTGGCACACCTTTTTTTAAAAATCCACTGAAGCCACTGAAAATGTTGATTGTTCATTCATGAATGCATTTCAAATCACTATATGAGCCAATAATGAATATGCTATTAAAGCCCAGAAAGTAAATAGTAATATTAAATATTATACCAAGTAGGTTCTTGCTGTAAGGGGAGGAACAACTAAATGAAAAATAAATACAAATTGCATGTTATGAAAAGCACTGTAGCACACTAAATACTGAACTGTAAGTTGATCAAAGAACCTTTGATCAGACCCACAAATCACTCATTTTTACTTGCGTTCATATTTGCTATTTAACCACATGATGTAAAGCAGCTTGTTGTTACTGTGGTCAGAAAGATGTAGGCCGAGAATTGAAACAATAATAATAATATATATTTTGTTATGTTATATTAATGTGTTATATTATGTTACTTATATTATTACATTAATAATAAACAAGCTAATTCAGGAAGACCCACAGTCCAATTTATTATGGTGAACAAGCAATTATGAATAAAGCAAAAATGAGTGATTCATGGGTTTTGCATCCAACTTTGATCTTCTGAGTTAATAAATTTTTGTTTTCACCTTTCCCCTGCTGGTGTTCATTCTGTACGCCAGGTTGTGCTGAGTGGACTAACAGAGGTTGGACAGGACATACTTGTTGTTAGTTTAGATGACGCTGGATAAATACTATCTGGGACAGAAGTGAACGAGCTGCACAATCACTAAATAATCTTTGTAGACTGGCCTTGTTCGCTTTCATGACAGAGACCAGAAGAGTGAATTTGCAGTGGAAGTGAATATTTTATATTCCAGAGGAAAGTTTGTTGCTCACTGAAATATCTTTGCATTCTGAGATGAAAACGGTAATCTCCTTCACATAGTGTCCCCACCTGACAAGAGAAAATGAAAGAAATCTTTAAGAAGTCATTGTTGAGTCTTCTGTCAGAGTAGTGTGCTTTCAGTCTAATTTAAGTTTAATGGGCTTATCTACACCTAAACTTAGTGCATAGCATTAGCGTGCTGACATTCACAAAATGGTTTACAATGGACAAGCAAATAAACATTATAGCATTATAGCTCCCATTAAGCAGGGAAAGGGTTAAACCCCTCACAAATTTGGCCAAATCTCAGTTTGTTCAATCATCATGAAACTTTGTACATTTGTTGAGCAGAGGTAAGAAACCATATCTATTAAAGTATTTTAAACTCATTTCTCATGAGATGGTGAGCAGATACAATTTATATTTACCCTTTAATTAGGGTCCTACACCTCAACTGACAAAAGGAGTTCATATTTCTATGAGTGTTTCCCAGACAGCTGAGGGTGGTGGTGTTCCTTAAACACTCTACAAGGAACATTGCCAGAGTAGACAGGAACGTCTGTTAACATATACAGTATAGTTGTGCTGCATTATGCTGAGGGTTCATGTTTCAAACTTGGCTGGGGGCAATTGCTGAATAGGTACTGCCTGCCAGTAGCCAGTGGTCGACTAATTTTTCAATGCAACATTTTTTGGAACAAACCATTGTCCTTGTTAATGGGCTCCACTGGCCATGACCTACTTTTTCTAGGTCACGGATTCACTTTTGTACCATGCTCCAGCTGAGCAATTTGTTTTTTCTTTCATGACTCCACTTTGAACAGTTGCAAAGGTATCTTGGTGGACAGACACACAAAACATACACAGACAGAGACATGACAAGCACAGCAGCCACAAGTGGCAAGGTTTCAAGCCAATATGGAAGTGTTTAAGATTTAACCTGCTTTGAGCACCAGGTGGGTGGGCTTTACTGTATAAAGACAAATCAGATAGCGGCAGCTAAGTCATCTTTTACAGAAAAGTATACCAAATTGACTTCAAATACTTTGTTGTAATTGTCGACATTTTCTAGATTTTATTGTATTGTCCTATGAGACAAATCCCACCCATCTTTTACTTCAAGCACATTTATAGCACATTACCACAATTTTCTTTATAGTAATTACCACAGCCAAAAAATACCATACCCATCTTTCAATGGCTCCCCTAGCCTAATTTGTGAGTTCCATGATAAAATAAGCCTAAGATATACTTTATGCACATGATAAACACATCTTGCTCTTTGAAATATGGTCCCATCTGCGTCTCAAGATAGATGCAGACATATACCCACACACCTCGAAATAAAACATCACAACTTAGGCAGTAGCCTGATTGTATTGATAACCAATGCTCTATGAATCATTGCATGGGTAAAAAAAATACAAATGGAAAGAGATGCTTACATCACAGACTTGTACAATCAGTGGAGTTTTCAGGTTAAAATAAAAAATACATACAGTACTATAAGGGTTATGTTTTTTATGCCAGGTTTTCAAGCATCTTTTTGTGCAACAATCCTCTATTTTATGTTGATTCTCAGCCACTTGCAAATATGGTCATTGTCATTATAAGTTTTACAGATTGGAAATGTATGTTTTTGTCTATTAATAGTTTACTTGCACAACTGGAATAATAGTCTAATAAAAATACCCTGCACCAGAACTGGTCGAACCACAGCTGTATCACTTAGATTTTAGATAATAAAGTGTTAGTATTTGAAATAAACAACTCAAACTTCTGTTTTTGGAATACATTCAGTCAAAATCAAGGCATTTCATTTGTTCATTTACATGGCATGTCTAGTAGTATACTAGCCAAGACCAAGGGCTGCTGCTGGAATCATTCTTGTTCCAAGTGTTGCTGCACTTACGTTGGAGTTCAGCGTCAGCTCATCCTGTACAGTGTTTATGTCACGCACGGCTATACAAACATAAATTACAAATCTCAGTCTTTGATGTCAAAGAGATCTTGAAGAATAGTCAACTGGTTGTCAAAAGAAAAACAAACCAACAAGTTGTACATCTCTGAACATCTAAAGGTAACCCTTTGAGTATTATACACAGAACCTACTGTACAAATCATACAATAACAATCTGGAAAATGAAGCACTTTGCAATTTTCATAATTCTAGTAATAGTATTTTATCAATTAATTTCTGTAGTTATTTTTTATCTTTAAAATACCCTCCATCACCCAGCCATTGGACAGTTTTTTAATTGACTTACACAACATTATTTAAGCATGAGTCAGTGGCTGAATGACTGGATGTGCTGATCATAATACAATCTATGCATTTTCAATTTGTAACTAATATTCTTTGTCAATAAAGGTAATAAACTTTAACAATCTTTAACACTGGGATTCCAAGCGGATAGAGATAGACCAAGACTTGAAGATAGAAACATCCACTGTCTCATACAAATACTAAAATTATTGCAGTTCTATGCTCAGATATATGATGAAATATGAATCATATAAGTTGGTCTACAGTACAATAAGTTGGTGACGAATTTGGCTGTTGGGGAATAATTGTCTTACTGTCAGTTTATAAAGCATAGATGGTGGTGATTACACAGTTTTGTCAGGAACATTTCCTTCATAGGTTAATCCATCCTAGCAAACCGAGCACATCTGTGTCTTCATCAGAAGTCTCATTCCTGACACACACACTTTAAAAACTCATCCTTCTGGCTTCATTAGTCATGTTGTCCTGTGTGTCCAAGCATGAGTGTATGGGTACTTTACAGTAGACCCCATGAGGGCAAAGCCACTTTTTCGA
>OOFE01008904.1:3732-14324 GCA_900323365.1 Monocentris japonica | reverse complement strand
TGACGCCTGCGCTCTGACCTCTGACCTGAAAAATGCATGTGTGAGGTGTAATAGGTTGTGTGTGTATATATCTAGTCAGGGGTATGCAAAAAAAGCATTTCACTATGTGTATGTGACAAATAAAGTTCCTTTCCTTTCCTTAACCCACGCCAACCCCCACCCCGTACCCTAACCAGGGTTCGAATCCTCCCCTCCCTTCGCACTCACACACACTGTTGTCTAGTTGTGTTGACATATCAGTTAGGCAGGTTTGTACTGGTATGGCTAGGCTAATGCTAGGTCAAAGCTATGATCAAGGCTAACCAAGGCTAGGTTGATGACAGGCATTAGATGGCAAGGGTAAAAGGGAGTTGTGAGGTGGTGGCATAGAGCAGGGTGTTTCCAGGATGCTGGAATACACCGTTAAGCCTTCTTGAGGTGTTGTGGGCCTAACTTAACGAAACATCGGTGAAGGAAGGTTCCCACTTGATAACCCCAATGACGTGCTGCATACTGCTGTTGGCTAGGTTAGGTAACTGGCGAATGGTGCCTTCGGAGGTATGACTGTAGATATATGACAGTGTAGCCTGATGTCTGCTATGGTGTTGCATCTGATGGTGGTTATATCACTCGTTTGTTTTGTTTTTTTAATCTGAATTAGGCTTCTACAACTGTTCACCTTGGTTTATGGCACAAGGGATAGTAACATCTTGTCCTGTGTATTAATGAATTCTGTGTTTCTGTCGTCTCCCTCTGTACAGACTGCAGCCATGTCGGACAGCATTCACATTAACAGCCCTAATGTGAGGTATACAGCTACACACATTGAGGCTCAGTATTCCTACCAAACCACATCAGTCCACAGAGAAGGGAACAAAATCACTGTAAGTCAACCTTTGTCTCAGCCACAGAGGTCTTTGTCCCAGGGCTCTATGGAATCACACTCATTCATATACAAGCATGTAGCTCATGCACAACCACACTTACAGAGTGATGCACAGATCTCTCCCTTGTCTCTCACCACCCTTCTCCCTGCTGGATTCAGGTGTCCCCCATCACCAAGGAGCTGACATTCCTCACAGAGCGGCGCGTACCCCGGCTGGGTGTGATGCTGGTGGGCTGGGGGGGCAACAACGGGACCACCGTCACTGCGGCTGTACTGGCCAACAGACTGGGTCTCACCTGGAGGACCAAGACTGGAGAGAAGGTGAGTGGAGACACAAGCAAGCACATGCATACACATGCACAGCATTAGCCTATTGCTTACTGTTTAAAGTGTAATTTGCCAGTTGCGTCAACGTTTTGTTGTATAGGATGAATGAACTCTTCACACAGACGATAATAGGCCATGGTAATCTGCTTATGATAAGGTTCTTGTCCTATTAGCTAAATATACTGTCTCTCTCCAGATATAGTGGCAGAGAGAAGAAACCTCATTATAGCCTGGATACTGACAGGGTCAATAGACTGTTGTTACCATATATGGGTATTCATTGTAACCTTTCTCAGTCAGTTCTTCCACATTTTTGTCACTTGCCCATATTCCCTTGGGTCACCAAGCACATTGATGCATTACCACATATAATAAAATGTATACCAGGTAAATATTCAATCATGAGAGAGAATGATATTACAATGCTTTTCTCTCCTTTCCTCATTCTTTAGAGAGCGAACTATTTTGGCTCCCTCATGCAGGCGGCTACTGTTTGTCTGGGATTGGGGCCAGAGGGGGAGGTCAACGTGCCCTTCCGTGACCTTCTACCTATGGTGCACCCTGATGATATTGTCTTTGACGGTACGGATGATCTTAGACGACAAGATAATGTGTGTTGGAGAGAGGGCCAGCTTTAAGGGCCAAACAGCCCTTCCTCTGGGTGGAGACAGCCAGAGAGAGGTTCTTTGTGTCATGTAATGTCTTCTTATGTAATATTGTCTGTCAAACTTCATTCTTAAGGAAGAAGCTAAAGAAAGGCTTATTTATACAGTTGTCAAATAAAGTAAATCTCAAAGATGAGTGATTATGACATTGATCAGTCACAGCCAGTTTGTTTTTGGGCAATGAGAGATGCCCAAGAGTTGTAGCACATTGTTTACTTGAAGTGTTTGTGCATGTGCACATGGATGTTAATGTATTAGGCTGGGACATCTCATCAATGGATCTTGGTTGTGCAATGGAGCGAGCCGAAGTTCTGGACTGGTCATTACAGGAGCAGCTCCGACCTCACATGAGCTGCCTGAAACCCAGACCCTCCATCTATATCCCAGAATTCATTGCTGCTAACCAAGAGAGTCGAGCTGACAATGTCCTGACAGGGACCATGGCAGAGCAGGTAAAGCTTTGTCAACTGACCATCAAAGCCATGAGGACTGAGATGCATTAAAAATGTCCCTTCATCCATTTACACAAATTTATAGTGTCTTCCGTGTAACTATGATTTCTGACTTGACTAATCAAAGTAAATGGTCCTCCTATGCTGCCCCAGGTGGAGCAGATCAGAGCTGACATAAGGGATTTCCATCAGTCAAGTGGCGTAGACAAAGTCATCGTCCTGTGGACCGCCAATACCGAGCGCTTCTGTGATATTACAACTGGGGTCAACGACACTGCCCAGAACCTGCTAGCTGCCATCCAGGTGAGGCGGGGGGAGAGAAGAGAGGTCAGAGGGTGTAGGAAGCTTAATTAGGACTCATACTGAAAATAAGGTTTTGTTCAGAAACTTGACTGGGGAGTTTCTGTGAGGCTGCAGGAGCCAAAGTGTGAGATTTAACAGTTTCACAGACAAGTATTAAGCCTGGTTCAGTATGATTCTTCACTATAGAAAAGGGTATAGGTTTAGTCTGTGTCTGAAACAAGCCTAAATTGTGTTGGCACCCAGTAGTTACGAGTTATCCACACAACTTTCATCTCGGACTATTGCTAACAACCAAACAGTAATCCTTCTTCACGCTGTGTAACTAATGAAGTGTGAAGGGTGAAAAGATTAGTCCTCCTAACACTTTAATGTGGATGCGTAATTAAAAATGATTTGCCCATGTTGGGGCGGGGTTTATTTAATCTCCAGTCTTCAGTGCACCTGTACTGCTGTCAGCAATGATAATAGTCTGTTTCTATCTTCAGGAAATTACACAACTGTAGATAGGCATTGCAGTCCCTCCCTCAGTGTACTATGATGATACACCGTATAGCACAATTATACTATACACCGATCAGCCACAACATTAAAACCACTGACATGTGAAGTGAATAACATCGATTATCTCGTTACAATGGCACCTGTCAAGGGGTGGGATATATTGGGAAGCAAGTGAACAGTCAGTTCACTTCAGCTGATGTGTTGGACGCAGGAAAAATGGGCATGCGTAAGGATCTGAGCAACTTTGACAAGGGCCAAATCACAATTTGGCCCAAGTCTTGTGGGGTGTTCCCGGGATGCAGTGGTTAGTACCTACCAAAAATGAACCAAGGAAGGACAACCGGTGAACCGGCGACAGAGTCATGGGCGCCCAAGGCTCATTGATGCGCGTGGGGAACGAAGGCTAGCCCGTCTGGTCCGATCCCACAGAAGAGCTACTGTAGCATTAATTGCTGAAAAAGTTAATGCTGGCTATGATAGAAAGGTGTCAGAACACACAGTGCATGCTGCGTATGGGGCTGGGTAGCCTAGCCACAGACCGGTCACAGTGCCAGCAGATGGTTTTAATGTTATGGCTGATCGGTGTGTGTATATATACACTGTATATAACTAGACATATCTCACTATACTATACATATCTCTCATTTCCTCCAGTCTGGTGCGGAGGTGTCTCCCTCCACTCTGTTTGCGGTTGCCAGTATACTAGAGGGCTGTGCCTACATCAACGGGTCCCCACAGAACACCTTTGTCCCAGGGGCTTTAGAGCTGGCCACCCAGAAAGGGGTGTTCATTGGAGGAGACGACTTCAAGTCTGGTCAGACCAAGATCAAGTCAGTACTGGTGGACTTTCTGGTCAGCTCAGGTATCAAGGTGAGCGGAAGGATGGATAGAAGAAGGAAGGAGGGACACTTTTCTCATGATTTGACATGAATCAGGCAGAGTCAGACCTCTGATATATGATCATTTGATATTTTTAGAATATACATGAGGTCATATGAGAGACTAGGAGCAGTAACCGAGTAGGGGTGAATGGGACCAGAACTGTGGTGAGAATGAATGGGAGTCACTTAGTCTGTCATAGAAAATCTGACTTTTCAATATCTATCAGCTTGCTAGCTGACTGACATTTCAATATTCAAATTGCTATGTCAACATCCCACACCAGCTGTTCATGCTGGCCCCACAAATGATTTAACATTTAAAGCATCACCTAGATATACTTGTTTGAAATTTCCATGTAATACCTACTGGAACCTAGCAGACATTTTCTGAGTAAAAGAGATTTTAAAAGAGATGCCTCTCTCCATGACAGCCTACCTCCATTGTCAGTTACAATCACCTTGGCAACAACGATGGGAAGAACCTGTCGGCACCTCAGCAGTTCCGCTCCAAAGAGATCTCAAAAAGCAATGTGGTGGATGACATGGTCCGGTCCAACCCGATACTGTACCAGCCCGGAGAGAAACCTGACCACTGTGTGAGTGTGTGTGAGCGAGAGGAGACAGAGAACAAACACCACATGGATGCATGAATAGTTACAGGGTTACAAGGATGGTTAATCAGACCTCTTGTCTCTTTGTGTGTGTGTGTACTATTTCAGGTGGTGATTAAGTATGTCCCCTATGTGGGAGACAGCAAGCGTGCCATGGACGAATACACCTCTGAAATAATGATGGGAGAGAAGAACACCATTGCACTGCACAACACCTGTGAGGTCAGTGGTCACTTCATCTGTATGTAGACGTGTGTATCTGTGAAATATGCAGCCCTGCTGTATTGAGGCAGTTTACAAGGTGAGAGGCTATGCCTCTGTCCAATGTGACACCACTGGTCTGATTTTGACAAAACTAGGAGGACTGATGCATTTTTGCAGTATTCTGGTGTTTGACAATTTACACTGATTAGCCTGATGGTGGCACTAAAATTTAAAGCTCAAAAGTTACTGCTTTACAAACTGATACTGATTTTGATGAAACTTTGAGGAATGATGCATCTTGTTATTGATTGTCCCAAGGGGTGATCCAAGATGTTCTTCTATTCTAGTGTATGCACTGTAGATGAGTGTAATTCTGATCAGTGTTGACAGCGGGTGTGGAGGTGGGTAGTTCTTGGATGCCAGAGCTTACTGTCAAGCCTTTTTGAGATGTCAGGGGCCTACTCCAACGAAGTATCAGAGGGTCATTGACATTATTATTGGGTATTTCACTGACATACCTGCTTTCACCCATTCTACTTCCTACGCTCAGAAGAATGTGTATTTTCTGAGGTTTACGGATTTCGATTGTATAATTTCCATCAATTCTAACTTAAATGAAGTATTGTCTATGAAGTTGGGTTAAATGAAGTATTATTAATGAAATTGGCTGTAGTGGAGAAAATAAATTGAATCGATGAATTTAAAGAATTGGATACAACAGGTCGTGTATTGATTGGTAAATGTCTTTAATTGCTCTAACCTCTCCCTTCTCATTCTACCACACATCATACTGTGCCATCATATGTCCCAACATACATGTGTCTCTCCCCAAAGGACTCTCTACTAGCCAGCCCTATCATTCTGGACCTGGTGATCTTGACGGAGCTATGTCAGCGTGTGGCCATCCGTCCCCAGGGAGAGGAGGACTACCAGTCCTTCCACAGTGTTTTAGCACTGCTCTCCTTCCTCTGTAAGGCCCCCCTGGTTCCACCAGGGGCCCCACTCGTCAACGCCTTTTTCCGCCAGAGAGCCTGTATAGAGAACATCATGAGGTGTGGACCAATTTCAATAAAAGGGTCGGGTTTTCTTGTTAGACTGTTAAGTGTCAATAATGCTAGCCTTGTATACACTTGTCTAGCACTTCAGATTTCCATCCAAACCATGTATTCTGTGTATGCACTATCCCTGGTCTATGGCACAAGGGAAAACTACATCCGTCCTGTGTATTGGTAAATGTTTCAGCTAGCTTTGGCTAGTGACTGTTGTGAATAGAGCAGCTGACAACTAGGGAAAGACCACGTGACAGCTGACAGGAGGAAATAGACTCCACCAGGGCCGTCATGGGCTAACAACCCATGGCCGCAGTATCAAAGGCTAGATAACCATGTTGGGTTAGTTTGGGAAGAAACTACAGGTTCGTTCCTTTGCCTGGGGAAAAGGTGACAACCCTGAGGTGCTTGGTTGAGGGAGTACAGGGATCCCACATTGATCAGTACTTCTTAAGAAGTCAGTCGAGTGAAGTCCAGCAGCTGGTAGAAAACCAAAGTTCAGGATAGCAGTACCCCTGCCACTGAGGAGGCATGCAGCAGCACCGTGACACAAGGGTTGGAGAACAGGGAGGTTAGTCCGCCAAGGAAGGGAGAGATTAGTGGGCAGAAACCTAGAGTGAGGTGGCCTATGGCTCCTGAGGAGATGGAATGGGAGTAAGTTAACAGATTTGAGAAGAGAGCTAGATAAGTTAAGAGATACAGTTGAGAATAAGTTGGACAAAATGGGGGGTTATTATCTATGAATATGGAGTGAATAGGTTTGGAGTTCATGAAAAAGAGGACGTTTTAGAACCAAAGAAGTCTAGACAACAGCAAAAGATAGACAGACTCGTTAAGGAAAGGAGACAGCTGAGAAAGCAGTGGAGAAAGGCTTTAGGAAGAGGGTATTGATGTGTTAAAAGAGAACTTGAAAAATCTCTTGGTAGCATTGAGGAGTGCAGAAAAACAAGCTAGGACATCCTTTTTCAAGGATGCTTTTAAATTTAAGTCATTTTTTACCTAGGAAAAGGGTGGTAGTCTGAACATCAAAGCAGGAGTTAGAAAATCATCTGGAAAAGACTTAGACGGATGGGGAAAGGCATATGGAGATAGGGTGCCAGACATCCCACCAACTGATGTTCTGAGAAGCTTATGTAGGTAGATCATTTAGATCATGGCGTAGAGCAGGATGAATTTTAATTCCTAAAGAGAAGGAATCAGCAGATATTAGTCAGTTTTGGCCTATATTACTCCTTCTAATGTACACTAAAGAAGGCTTTCTTTAGTATAGCAGCACAGATGTTGACAAAATGCTTGGAGAGGAACAATTTTGTTGATACATCAGTGCAAAAAGCAAGAATACCTGGATTTTTTTTGGGTGCTCGGAACACGCATGATTTGGCACCAATTTCAATCAGCCAAATGATGGATTTGGCTTATGCTTTTGGCTCAATTCCACACAACCTTTTGTGGGCATAATTGTATTTCTTTAAAGTTCCAAACATGGTCAAAAACCTCCGTGGAGCTTATTTCCAAGGCATCCAGTGATGCTTCACAACATCGGAATTCACCACAGTGTTTGGAAGTAGGTATTATGGCAGGGTGCACAATCTCCACTTTAGCATTCACTATGGCAATGGAAGTAATCATTAGGGCATCAAAATGGGTCATAGTTAGAGAAAGACTACAGGTAGGGCTAGGATTAGGGCTAGGATGAATTTAAAGCCAAGCAAATCAAGAAGCATCACGAGGAAGCAATCCCTATTATATCTGAGAAGCCTGTTAAAAGCTTATAGAGATGGTATAGTGCTGGTGGTAGTATAGCTTAAATGACAAGGAGCAAGTTCAGGAGTTAAGACAGGAAATGGTAAGAGGAATAGATGGCATAGAGAAGTCAATGCTACCCGGTAAGCTAAAGTTGTGGTGCCTGCAGTTTGGACTTTTGCCCTGGCTGATGTGGCCTCTGACAATGTATGAAATACCCATAACAAAGGTAGAGAAGCTAGAGAAATCGATTCATATGTTTGGAAATGGCTGGGAGTCCCACGCTGACTTAGTAGTGTAGCATTGTATGGGAAGAGGCTTCTTGAGTTACGTCTGTCTAGCTTAAAAGAAGCGTTTAAATGTGCAAAAGTGAGATTGGAGATGACATTAACAGAGTCTAAAGATAGAGCAGTTACAAGTTTGGCACCTACTTTAGTAACAGGGCGAAAATAAAATCCCAGAGAGGCAGTTCAGCAAGCACAGTCAGCTCTAAGGCATAGTGCAACAGGGTTGAGGGGGCTTAGAACAGGCAAACCCGTGTGGAGCAAGATAACACAATCAGAAAAAAGCAAAGTCGTAGTTGAGCAAATGCACACCAGCAACATGTGCTAGGGCAGTTGCTCAGGCAAACTGCTACACTCAGGCAAATTCTGTCAGGTTGTAAAACAAGTCTCTCCCAGGGACGATACACTTGGAGACACAATTGGGCGTTGAAGGGTGTAGCGGCCACAATTGAGAGATGAAATTTGAAATTAATTAATCAGCTACTAGGAAGGAAGATTCTAAAATTGACTTTGTTCATGGGGAAGAGCTGATTATGAAAGATGCAGTTGTAGGCAGGAATAACACAGGGCAACTGGGGGGAGATAGGAACTGGGAAATGTCAGTAGACTTTGGCAAACAACTTGTAATCCCACGAGAAATGACTAGCACTAGTTTAAGACCAGACTTTGTGCTATGGTCAGCCACGTTGCGGACTGTTTTTGTGGAGGTGACAGTGCCATGGGAAGATGCAGTTGACGAAGCATATGAAAGTAAGAAGTTAAGGTATGCTGAGTTGGCAGCAGAGGCAGAGCTGTGAGGTTGGAAGGCTACCGTACGCCTCACTGAGGCCGGATGTCGGCTATCGCGTTGCTTCAGAAGCTAGACATCCATGCACAGAGCCTACGTCAGGCTGTGAGCAACGTCAGAGGCAGCAGAAGGGGCTAGTCAGTGGCTTTGGTTGAGGAAGAGGGACACAGGTTGGGGTACAGAGTAACTAAAGTAGGGGACTTAGTTTCATAGGATACATGGTAAATATGGAGTTTGCAGACCCAAATAGGATGGCTGGGCAGCCAAGCGGGCCCTGGCATCCATTGCAGAGCTGTCAGTCAAGCCAGCAGGTTCAGCCAGTGCAGATACAATGTGGTTGCCTGGAAAAAGGAACAGACCCAGGCAACCATTCTCTGCTTAGGCCTGAATGTCCTAGGGTAGGGTGCCTTCGTTTTCATTAATTTTATCTGCTGTGGCTTTAATCCCTTAGGGTAGCGTGTCGTAATTTTTGAAGCGTAGGTAACTAAGGTAAATAGGCATGCAAAGCGGATAGCTCGACAGCTGAGCGGGCCTTGGCATCCATTACGGAGCCAGCAGGGTCAGTCGGTGCGTTACACTGCGTGCACAATTATTAGGCAAGTGAGTATTCTGACCTTATCATTATTTCTATGCACATTTTCCAACTCCAAACCTTATAAACTTGAATGCTTATTGGATTTAGTCATTTTCAGGTGATATGTATTTGTGTAATGAGTGTGGCCTAAAGTCATTAACACCTTTATATTAAGGTGTGCCTAGTTATTAGGCAGCTTCATTACCTCATGGGCCAAAAAAGATTTAACTGACACTGAAAAGTCAAAAATTGTAAAATGCCTTTCAGACGGATGGACAATCAAACGTTTTGTTGCAAATAGTCAATAGGGTAGCAAAAAACGCATGAAGAAGAAAAGGCGCAAATTAACTGCAAAAGACTTGAGAAGAATTAAACATGAAGCTACCAGGAACCCATTATCCTCCAGTGCCACCATATTCCAGAACTGCAACCTCTAGGTGGTCAGTTTGTGGTTTAGGTGGTCAGTTTCTGTTGTTAGCTGCTAGTTAGTCAGTTTGTCTTTGTAGCCACACCTTCAGGCCTAACTGTTGTTGTTTGTCCTCATATCTTGTTCAGCTGTTTTGATTTAGTGTGTTATTTTACTAGCCTAGGGTTAAGACAAGTAAGCCCAGTTTCTGTTTGTGTCATACCCCCAACCTGAGCTAGGACAATTGACTTGTTAATTGTCTGGAGGAGCCTGCGTGCCTGGGAGACATCTCGGAGTGGATGTCGATGCACCACCTGAAGCTCAACCTGGACAAGACTGAGCTGGTGTTCCTTCCGGGGAAGGGTTGTCCGCACCGAGACCTGGCCACCGAGAATCTGGGTGTGACCCTGGACGACCAACTGTCGTTCTCGGCAAACATTGCATCAGTGACACACTCCTGCAGATTCCTACTCTACAACTGGGACTGGTTGCCCCGTCGTTCAGAGGCCCCTGCGGCCGATCTACACGGTCACAACTCTTCTCTGTCCTGGCCCCACAGTGGTGGAATGAACTGCCCACTGATGTCAGAACAGCAGAGTCTCTGCCCATCTTTCACCGCAGGCTGAAAGCCCACCTCTTCAAGAAGCACTGCCCTGACCCTTCCTCTTAGCACTTGCTTATTTGCTTCACTTATTTGTCTTAGCTCTCGTTTATTTGCTTCACTTATTTGTCTCATTTGTTTAAATAAAAAGTAGGTAGCTAACTTATTGCACTCTTACCTTAGCACTGGTTATGCTCTTAGATGATTACATTACATTACAGGCATTTAGCAGACGCTTTTATCCAAAGCGACTTACAATAAGTCCATTCAACATAGGTAGGTAAAAAACTACTAGTCACCAGAAATTGTGAGTGCATTTCCTTCCTAAACAAGCATCTA
>OOFE01008903.1:6006-25465 GCA_900323365.1 Monocentris japonica | reverse complement strand
AAAGGCAGACGTCCCAATACTTTTGGCAATATAGTGTATGTGTCACTAGAAACTGAATTTGAATCATTTATATTTGAATTTGAATTGCTCAACTTGAATAATTGCATTAAAAAAACTGAATTTGAATCACATCTATTTCAGTTTACTGAGACACACATCCCGTCGTTGAGGAAGAGCAATCGAGTGCAGATTCACAGAACTCCTCTTCACGTACTGTAACAACTATTTTCTCTCAACCAACGATATCAACGACCAACGGGGGCTAGATATTTCGAAAGCCTAAAGTGTTTTCTCTATTCTATGTAAAAACTGTAGCTTTATGTCTTGCCGTTTCGGAAAAAAATACTTTATTTTAGTTTTGCGCCTGATCCGTCGCCGTGGTAACATTTTGGCCTGAATGGGCTTCTATTAATACTATCGTATCGTAAATCATGGATGTATGTCGTAAATGGATCGAGTTCATTTTTGAAATTGCGCGAAAATTCCCTTCAGTTACACTATATGGCCAAAAGTCAGTGGACACCTGACCATCACACCTATATGAGCTTGCTGGACATCCCATTCTAAAACCATGGGCATCAATATGGAGTTGGACCCCCCTTTGCGGCTATAACAACCGCCACTCTTCTGGGAAGGCTTTCTACTAGCTTTTCGAGTGTGAATCCGTGGGAATTTGTGTCCATTCAGCCAAAATATCATTTGTGAGGACAGGCAGTGATGCACTGCCTGGTGCACTGAAAAACTTTCAGGATTTCTTCAGGTTCACGATTCAAGACTGAAGTGAAGTGTACAACAATTTCTGAGCCCTCTAGGAAGTTAAGTAACTTAGGCAAGTGTATACTGCAGTAGATGGGTTGGTATACATCACAGTAATTTTTAGGGAGAGGTCAGTAGTCATTATGAGGTACTCAGCACGGATTAGTATGTTGTTATGAGACCGCAGCAACACAGACTTTCATTCATATGAAAATGTCATAGATTATTTATGAAATTCATTTAATTAATGATTTATATATGTATTATTGCATTATATGATGTTTATTACCGTACATTACATTATGAACATTAATTAGTGTGTTTTTGTTCAGTCGTTCGATAATGTCAGACCAGGGCTGACTGTGCAGTATTTAAAAAGCACTTCAGGATTGTATTTTGCCTGACTTGACTTAAATGTTATAAAATGTTAAATAGGCAGTTTCGGTCAAGCAGTTGGTTGCCATGGTAACTCTTTCAGAAACCACAGAGCCTGAAAGCAATCTTTGATTATATTTCCTGTTTTTTACTCTTATATATGTACAGCACAGTTTTTAAACAACACACATGTATTGGTAATTGTACTACTGTTGGTAAGGTAAAGGTGTTTATTTTAGTAATGCCGACAGCATACCCTCGTACTTAGCCTTTTCATCGTTGTACCCATGCTCTCTCTGGTATTATTGCTATATTAAATTGCTATTAGTGGTTTCTTAGAGCATCCAGTGGCTCCTTGTAGAACCAAATGGTTCTGCAGAGTTCCTGTGGTTCAACAGTGTGGTTCAATGGTTTATAATCCTAATTGGCTCTTCATGTAATGTAATGTAATGTAATAAAGTCACTATCATGGTCCTATGCAAGACTATTCGTTCTGTATGTATCAGGCTGGTTTTTCAGTGAATTTGATTGTTCTTTAAGAGATGGCAGATTCTTAAGTTAAATTCTGCAGATGAAAGAATTAAAAAAACACTATACAATGAAAAGTAAAAAACTGCTGTAAAATACCCATGAGGTCACATCAGAAATCTAAATGATACGTAAATGGCTGAACATGATCTACATTGGTGTGGAAGCACATGATAGCTAACTTGCTAACTACTGATAGTCTACATAACAGTTAAAAACAAAATAAACAAATTGATTGAAACAAATTGACAAGAATTAAATTATGCATATCATTCAAATACAGATCATGACACAACCTTACCCTCTGATTCAGTACAGAGCCAAACTGAAATATGTCACGAAACAGTACTAGAAATCAAAAATCAAACGCTGCTCTCTATCCTCCAGAGAGCAGTTATAGAGAGAGTTTTAAAATCTAACTAAAACACCAGTATGAATGAGTTAGTTCTCGTGCAGGGCAGAAAGTGCACCATACGTGACGACATAGATGTTTTTCATATAATGACTAACAGTGCCACCCTGTGGTAGCAGGTCAAGCTGCAGAAAGATAATGCGCATGTCTCAGATGTGGTTGGCATAGTCGGTCGCGCTGCCTCCAGTATCCAGGGTTTTGCTGCGCTGAGTTTGCACCGAGGCATACAGGTCAGAGATGGTAGAGGCGGTGTCTGTGTTGCCTGCTGCTTCCTTCTCTGTCTCCAGTGGCCCCAGCAAGTCAACTACATCCGAGTAGTGAATCTTGGGCGAACTGCGTCCAGACAGCGGCTTGGGAGCCTTCAGGGTCAGGTTAGCATAGCAGTCCTGATTTTGGGACTACAAAAGTGTGTTATTTTTTGATATCTATAATCCAATATCTTTAAAAACATTTTTATTTATAGGAAATGTTCATAGTGGGGGGCTACAGTAAGTTATCCGATACAATCCTATCCATATCTTTTTTTAAATATAATTATAAGATTGAACAAAGGCTTGTATGTACACAACTCTTTAAGTCCCTCTGCATAGTACAAAATGTATAACACAATAATCATAACAATTGATTATTAGTATTCATCGAATCTTTTGCTCTATCTGGTATGGCAAAGTGTTGCTCTGAAGCTTAATATGATCTGTGTGCTACACAATGGCAGAGTCAGAAAATGTTGTAGACTTAAAGGAATGAATATTGGTAAAGTGACTAAAAAAGACTCTACCTGGAAGTCAGAATTCACTCTCTGCTGAGATGGTGAACTGGGAGGATGCAGAGGATCAACTCCTGTAAGTAAAGACATGCCAGGGGATGACAACACCACACTGTAAACAGGTACAGACAGATAAGGGCATATTAATAGAAGCACGGACACACACACACACACACACACACACACACACACATACACACACACACACACACACACTTACTTGTTTGTATGTAGTTGATGTTTCCATAAATAGGATTGTCTTCCATGTCTGTTAGTCTTAAACTTAAATTTACACAGAGGAAATGGGCATTATTATGTGGAAATAAACTTTATATACAATGTTCAATTTGGCAATAAATATAAAAAAGAGCAGTCCAATCAAAAAGTCATGAAACAATAAAATGTTTTGCATTTTCCTTGTATCATTGATCATATACACACCTTCTTCTGAACCTTGGTAGAATCATTGTCCCTCTTTCTGTAACAAAATAGTAGATTCACTATCAGATACAGAATTTGAATCCATTGTTATTACATTTTTGAAAAGCAAGGAAAGTTATTACCTGAGCAACATTTTGCTGCACAGCAAAGAATATTCCAGGCTAGTGAGAGGAGCAGCATGGTACTGACGACTGCTAGTAGCGTCCATAGCGCAAATGATCCCCAGAATACGCTCAAGACTATCGAGAGAGTAGAGAGCAATGTTGATTGTGGTTCGTTGTAAATAGATATGTCAACCATTATTTTCTAATGTTCTCTTATCTTCAACAAAATAGCTTGTTGAACATTATTGACAGAATTCACATGCAAGCTGCAAGCTAGTTTATGATGCAGCTGGTGGCACCTATTAGTGCTGCTTCCACACTTCAGCAACCTAATTAACTTCCTAGTAACCTAGCTAACGTCCCTGACACTTCCATAAGTTAATAAATACCACAGCTAATATTCCTCATTATAATCTCATACACGCTAAAGGTAAGAACAGCATCTTTAAAGAAAAAAATGTGAAAAATATCATACATCATGCAACATACATGACATTCGACATAAAGAATATGTTGGACTACATATCATTTAGTCAGTTTTACTGTACTTAGCCATTATCTACCTTTATCAAATGGATGTAGGATTTTAAACAATGTTGGCTACAAGGGGGATGTTGCTGCATGGAAACTGATAAAGAAGCATGGACATGCCACAAGAGTCTCACTACTGGTCAACAAGCTATTTTGATGGTAACAACTCCTTGAAAGACAATATTGTGTTCTAACAATATCATTCCAACTGAATAGCACAATTTGAGATCCAGTATGTTATTCCTGAGCCTTGGGACAGTTCAGTCAAGCTTTGTATTAACATGGTCATCTCTGTCCTAAAGTGAGAAACAAAAATAACTTTAACTGTCATTTGCAATGTCCTGTGATTCCTGAGGGTGTCTAAGAGTATGGACTCATACTGTACTACATTTGTCTGAACTTGAACATCCAAATTTGCTTTATGTTAGTACTAGCACTGTTTATACAAAATATACTCTGATCTGCAGGGAATTATTCTGGATACTGTCACTGTCACATTTCCTATCTGATCAAATGAATTCTCTATGGGACAGAGCATCTGTGCAACAGAAATGATAAAGACAAAATACTTAGAAAGCATTCACTGATAATTATTTTGCCAGATATCATTACAGAAGTATCATTACACAAGTCATTATTTTTTTCAGGAAAAAATGACCTTAAGCAAAACAGAATGACACAAAACGTATGTATAGATCCAGAGGACAAAAAGATTTGAAAATATATAAACAAACATAGGAACAGAGACTCTGGGAAGCAGTGCTTGATCAACTTTCACATTAAGAATGCCATTAAACATGTCTACTTTTAATTTGCCTGTCTCCCCACCTGCTGCCATGTTTCAGTTGCTATTCATGCCCTACATCTTGCCTGGCACGACCTTATTATAGTGTAAGGTAAACTTCATGCCCCAATGTTTTGGTAATGGTTTGGACCCTTTAGGTCCAGGCCTCAGTGGCCGATTAATTGAATATGTCATCCTGTTCACCAAAATGGATTGCTCCCTATGGCCAGTGAGTCATATGGCTGTGGTTTTCTATTGAAAGTAGGTAGACAGGGATCAAGGGATTCAGCTCTGTTCAACTGAACATTATAAAAGTCAAAACCAGGAACCTAACAGTAAGTGACTCTGGGTGTGTTATGATCATCAGTGCCAGGCTCAACAGTTTCTATCTGATATTTTGGTCAAAAATGAGTTTTTCATATTATGTAGCTCTATAAGTGTGCCATTACATGAGCCTGTTTGTTGTTGATGTGTTTTGTCGGTTGACGGCGCTGCTCTGCTGCAACATGTGCACCGTCAGCGCTCATCTGCTATTTTTCGGTGCACCCTAGATGCTGATGTGCATGAAAAGCCCAGGATGTCACCAGTTTCTGACGTATTTGGAATTATAAGGTTTCATCAGCATTCATCAACAACTTACTTCACAATTCCACATTTACACACATTAAAACCTTTTAATGCTAAATGCTAAAATGCTTAAATAGGAGCCTAACAGTTAAAGATGTGAGCTTGTAGTCAGAGGATTGACAGTTTGAGTCCCTGCTGGGAAAAACTGGGCAGTGGAAGTATACAAGATAAAAACTACTGTTGCAGTGTCCTTGAACAAGGCATTTGATGATGAGAGAGATGAGAGAGGTCAAAAGAGTAATGCAAGTCATGCAAGCCACAAATAACGTCACTGTTACAGTATCACATTACTAGCATGATCTGAAACTAACTAGGAATACTTCATCAGCATGCCTCTGAGTGTCAGTGTGACAAATCTTTTAAATCTCACATCCACATCTCATTTTTATAGCTCATCATCATGTTAAGTCTCACATTTAGATGACATGGTTTACACCGTTATTCAAGACTTACCTAATGTTTGTGTCCCATTACAACTGTCTGCCATGGCAATGAGGCTTTATCCAACTACAGTTCTACGATTCCCTCTATCTCTCTATTTATATATATCTCTGCCTATCTCTCTCTATCTCTTGCTCTCTTCCTCTTCCTCTGTGACACTGATTAAAAATGAAAAATGAGATTAAAACTGGAGAGTCAGATCTTTTCTGAAATATTTCTCTTGCTACAGTGCTGTGTTGCTATTCAAGAAGAGAAACATTTTTTCATGGGAGAGCTTCTTTAACGCAGGTTACAGGATGTGTGCTTTTGCAGCAAACCACAAATCTTTGAGAACACAGTGCTACACAAAAACACAGAATGACATCAGAGTGACAAGTAATAAGACCGAACCTCTATAGAAAATATATGGTATATAGGGAATATGGTGATAATAGACTTCTTTACAACCAATTTCCAGATTTCAATCATTCTAAATATACTGTATATTTTAGTCTGAGTGGGACTAGAAAAAGCCACACTTAGCACACTAATATTGCCCAGTATCTGCTAATGTGGTAGGGACAGGGAAGATGTTAGAAGATACCATAGATACCAGACTGCTAGATACCAGACTCCCCTTATAAAAGCAGATAAAATTATAGCCACAAGCAGTCATTCCAGGTTTAAAGATTTAACGCTGTAGGGAGTTGAGAGTTCTGTGTTCAAAGATTATGTTTTGACGTTCATAGCACCGTCCATGCTGATGAGGACATCCATCCAGTGGCATTCTGACACTTGTGACTTATATACAAAATAACAAAATGTTCTGCCATTCAGCCGCCTTCAATTGATTTTGCATGAAATTATATGTGAATGTTGTAAAGCTAATATACAACTTTGTGTTGTAGACCATGTATTGGTAGTTATTCTGCATTTTACAGCTTGTCTCAAACCTAAATTGTCATTGACCTATATGAACCTGTCAACATTTCATGTGCATTTCATTAGTACAGATGACCCTAATATACTGAATAGAAGTATAAAAACAGCTTTTTATACACAAGTCATGTCAGCTGTGAGCCACCACAACAAATACACAGAAGTGTCGCGATCATGACTCGAATAAGTAGTAAGACTGGACAATAAATGTGATAAAGTTGACATTCTCTTAAATCTACCTCCATTTCACACCAGGAACAGGAAGCCGGAGGAATCAGTTTACTTAAGTTGGAGCTAACCTGTTTCTGCTGTAAATGTTTTGGGGCCCAGATAACACTGGGTTGTAGTCAGGGAAAACCCACTTTGGCCAAGGCAAGTTAACCTAGAGTTCATACAGCTATTAACACTGGAATATGTAGTGTAAAAAGCACTTGTGATAGACTGATGATACACTGACTAATACCTGCCCTGTAACATGTCGAGGGCTTAGAGCCAGAAGGGCGTAAATAGGTTTTGCAAACTTTACAGGAGAGCCAAAACAAAAAATGGACCTGATGTGTATGGTGACATGTTATTCGGGTGTTTCTTGCTGATGGTAATGACGGACTGATGTTCTGTTTCTGTTTCAAATTTTGGTAGGCCAAAGATGTATGTGTGAAACGTTTCACTTCCAAACACAAGCCCCAAGAACTCTTTTCAATTTGTTTATGTGTGTATCATCTCCCACTCTCAGTGACTGATCGTGCTACATAAGCCACAGGTTTCCAAACCCCATAGCACAATGGCAGTAGGACTGTTCCCAGGTCATCCGTGGAGACCTTTGTTCCCTTGCATGAATCAAAATAGGATAACGCTGTGACTAGAATTTCCTTCAGGCCCCTCCATTCATCCTCATGTGTTGTGGAAGTAAGTTTGGGTACCAACTTGCCCAGGTAGTTCACCATGCCTAGTCCTGGTTCAATTCCCTCCCTGTCAGTTGGTGCAAGCGTATCACTTACAGCGCTAATGTTCCCATTGGCCACACTCGTGCAGGTCTGAGCTTATGTGACCTCCTGACTGGCAACAACATGTAACTGTACTCTAATTATTTTGACTGCATTGGGCTACTCTCCCCTGTTTTGGAGGCAAGCCGAAAATCACCAAGCCAGCCTAGTACCTGGATACTCCATGGTCCAGCGCCATCTACTGGCCATTTGAAATATTATGTTATTCCTATTTGGCTACATTTCTACTCAAGGGAAGGAGAAAGGCATTGTATTAGAACCTATTTTGATTACACATTCATATGTAGTTAAGATTTCCTCCAAGGTTTTGCATGGGTCACGTTGGACCTGCCAGCACCCTCTTGAAACCATTTGGGTTATCCTTGAGTGAAAAAGAGTGCCTTCATTTTCATCCTCTCAAACAACTATATGAAACTATATAGGCTGAGCATTTTTATGACGCTCCCTGAAGCAGATAGAAACGTGATGGTGGTGAAAAAAAATGATCCACTGGCACTTTAAATGAATCTGCCTCCCCATATCTATACAGTACGCAATACCTACCAGGCGTGTCTTCAACTTCTCTTGTCCCGCCCCTTTCTCTGCTGCCGTGCTCCGCTGACTGCTGATGTGTTACAAACTCCAACCTTGAAGCCTGCAAAATGTTCAATTTCGGGTCCAAAATACTTCTAATTTTTCTCCTGGCCTTTCCCTGTGGATTAATATCCATCGGTAAGTCGTTATTTTTATGTTTAAAGGTTTAAAGCAGGCAAGTGAGGCTTTAGCTCGAGCTGTCCAGCACTTAAAAGTTATCAGACACCCTAACATTGACGTGGCATATTTTACTTTCAGGCAGCATTGCTAACTTTGGCCGCCTGGAAGTTATTTTATCCATAATAACGTTACAGGCCACAGTTGTAGCTTCTCACAGATCCTCTGAATGTACGACAGTTGTTTGAATGTCGTCTCCGAGCCCCGTGTCGCCAAATAGTACAAGTTAACTCTTTGGCTCTCATTCAGTCCATGTATAAATGGATTTCAACCAGTCTGTGGAGGTTGGAGGTGCTTGGGTAAAGACACTGAGCTCAATCTGGGATGCAACAGCACACAAATCAACGGGTCCCAGACTCCTGGGACACGTCACCATACACTTCGGGCCAAAGGTTCCCAAAGTAGGGTCCTTAAGCGGAATTTGAATTTCACGGTGATGAGAAATTGGCACAATGAGAGAAAGTATATGTGTGACTGTTTTTTGTTTTTTTTCCCCTCTTTGGTATCACTTTTGTTTCCCACTGTTACCTCCACAGCCCATTGGCAATAATATAATTCTGTACCATGTGATATCTGACTACAAAAATAGGGTCAGACTTTCCTGATCGGTATTGTCTGTGCTTCACTTACTCCCATTAACGACAAATGCAGTCTGGGCTCTCTCCACAACCAGCAACCAGTCCTCGTGGTGAAAATTCAGCATATGGTAAAACCTCCACTAGACCACTAGTGTAATTACTAATCTCTACTTGCCAACGCAGGCCAAGTTTCTGCAGACCCAGAGTCTGTTGAGGACATTGGCCAAGATTCTGTCATTGACGAGGAGGAAGAGGAGGAGGAAGAGGAGGATGAGGTGCTTGTTGAGGAAGATCAGATGCCAAGCTTGGTATGTGTCTTTGATCCGACAGCAGCAGAACAAACAGTTTTGCTTAGAGTTTACACACAAAGAAGTTATAATGTCATTTTGTGTACACACTCAGGAAACAGATGGCGAGTTAGATGAAGATTCTGAAGCTGTTGATGTAACCTCTCACCAAGATGCCGACACAACCATCATCTTTGTGACTGGAGAAGGTTGGTTGTCTCCTCTTAGGCATTCATACATTCACCTATTTCACAATGTTTACAGTCGCACCGGCTTTTGCTGAGAGAAAAGAGGAGTCTGTAGTAATTTTTACTACAGACTCCTGTAGTATCCAAGCACAACATGGATATGACGTACTGAGATGCTCTTATGTTTGGGATGGCTGTGTCAGTATATGTTTGAACTGATGCTTTATTTGTATTATGCATCTTCATCATCAATTCAGAGTTTCCCGCCAGTGAAATTGTGAAGTTCCTGGTGGGTTTTACCAATAAGGGGAGTCAGGATTTCACCGTTCAGTCGCTGGAGGCGTCCTTCCGTTATCCCCAGGACTTCCAGTTCTACATCCAGAATGTAAGGGGGCTCTGAAATAAAGCCATGCTCACACGTTTGTGCGCGCTGTTTGTTGTGTGACAAAATCATGTAAAAATGCAATTATTTCTTTATTTTGTCTACTACTTCTACAAAAAGTAGAAGGAGTGAACAAACTTTGCAGCATGGCTGTCTGTCCTGTCATCTTAAAAAGTTAAGATATACAGGACTTTACGTAATGTGTGTGACAAAAATATTTGGAATAATGTTATTTGTTGTGTAGTTCACAGCGTTGCCCCTGAACACTGTAGTGCAGCCCCAGAAACAGGCCTCCTTCGAGTATTCCTTCATCCCAGGTCAACCCATGGCTGGTCGTCCTTTCGGTCTTGTAATCCTCCTCAACTATCTTGACAGTGAGGTAAGAACAATTTCCATGATTTTAAGAAAATATTTGTGGTGGTGGTCTAGAAGAAGTATCTAATTGTGTGGCCATTTAAGAATATTTCAGTGCCAAGGAGTGATGAGACCTGGGACATTAACAAGCTAACCAAACCAAAATTGACCAAATTGAGGCCGACTGCTGCTACATAACCCACAATGACAGACAGTCTGATACTCACAACTCATAAGACCTGCTCCCCTTAACAACACGATGAAGTTGTGAAATCAGGTTAATTCACTGAAAAAATTGTCAATTAGAAAGCAAACAATGAGTATAACTGGTAACAGGACTCAGATTTCTAGTTAGCCAAAAGCGGTGAAGCAAGTTAGCTGTAGTCAAATACACAAGATGAGGATGTTAGCTTCAATCGGAAGTTTTTGGTTTAAAATGGAGACTACAATAGCATTAAAACTTTTTAGTTTTAATTTTAGTTTAATTGTAGTTAGTTTAGTTCCCCCAGTTGATGCTGGTTGTCTATTTAGGTATTTGTCTATTTAGGTTTTGGATGCTGGATGTAGTCTCCTGTAGTTGAGGTCCATTCCATTCCACTTCCCTCTCATCCCACTTGATCTTTGAAGATTTTCAAGTACAGTATAGGTGTAGGTTTTACTCGGCCCAAAAGCTCAGCTTTCATTTAAACGATTTGGTTGCAGTTTGTATCAAATTTCATTTTCTAGTTTATGAAACTACAATGTCAAAATTTCAAGCAATTTAGATGAATGGTTTATAAAATGAAAAATATCAGTTGTTTTGACAAATTTTCAAGGAGGAGTTACTTATTCTTTCAGGAATGTGTTGCTTAAGGCATTTACTAACTAGCTGTGGTAATTGTTCTCCAGGGCAATGCATTTCAGACTGCCATTTACAACCAGACTGTCACCATCACTGAGCTAGAAGAGGGACTGGATGGAGAAACGTAAGGATTTCCTCTGCCGGGTTTATGTTATATCCTATAATGTAAACAAATATTAACATAGATAGAGCTGTTTGTTTGTATTCTGAGGTTCAGATTCACTAAAGGTTTGCACAGGGAAGAGTGCACACTATTACCAAAATGACCAAATCAGAATGCCATGCTATCCACTGACTGTGCGCAATCAGTGGAAAGTGTGCCTGATAACGGTGTTCAAAAAATAAAGCGTCTTTGCACGTCTTTTGCCTACATGATATTTATTTGTAGGCAACACCATCCAAATTGAGACTGCTGCAAGATGTGGGCATCATCTGTAGCAAGTCAGGCAAGCAAGAGAGAGAGTAATCCCTCCTAGAATCTCAAGTCAGATCAGAAAAGGCTCCAATCATAAACGTCGCTTTTGGGTATAAGGGTGCCAGTCTTGGTGGATTATTCTTAAAGCTGAAGGACGTCAGTTGTACTTGCAGTTTGTGATGAAGCAGATTATTTTCTTGCTTCACAAATTTCGAAGTGAATAAGTGAATAAACTCTCCGTCCTTAGCTCAAGCAACCGAGCAACAAAAAAAATGAGCAAATTGCCCTTGCAACACAATCTTAGTGAATCTGGGTCGCGGGGTTTCTATGTTCACGTAAAACTTTAAACAACTATTTCGCAGAAAATAACATTTGAGCATGCATTTCCGAGAAAAAGTTTGTGAACCCTTTTAATTACCTGCATTCTTGTATACGTAAATGTTAAGTGCTGGACAACTTCGCCACACTTAAGTCAAAGTCTGAATCGGGTCCTAAGTCATCAAATGGCCATGAAGAAGTCATGGAATATGATGTGTATGAAAAATGAGTAGGAACCCTGTATTTCTGTTAAAGGATTTATTTTGTTATATCTGCAGGATGTTCATGTACATATTCCTGAGTGGACTGGTGGTCCTGATACTCTTTGGCATGTACCAGGTTCTGGAAACTAGGAAGGTATGTTTGCCTTTGATCAGCCAGCTGTATTTTACATTATTTTACAAGATATATGTAAAATATAGGGATAGCAATTTGTTCAATTTTAACATAGGAAGCGATAGTGAGGTGAAAGGTATTTGCGTTTGTAAATGTGTTTCCTTCACTTTTTCCATAAAACCTACAGCAATAATTGGGATAGCTGGTGTTAACAAGGGATACATCATCCCCATTCAGCCCTCTCAAATCCTCCTTTTAAATATGGATACATTGAGATTGAGCCAGGCTAATGGATGGAGTGGATTGAAAGTGACGTGTTGTTGTCTTTCAATGTGTGTTGTGCAGAAGAAGAGAATCCCAGTGAAAATAGAGAAAGGCACTGGTGGGATGAATGATGTGGACATCAGCTGGATTCCTCAGGAAACTCTCAATGTCATGAGTATGTTGATTTCTTTCCAAATGTTACAAGTACAATAGATTGAAGCCTTTTCACCTAATTATTTACTGCTTTTTTATTACTACAGCGTCCTCATATTCCTTTTCTTTTCAGTTGTTTGAGTGCCAATCCTTTGCTCATGTTACTTTTATTAGCTCTGCATAAAAGTAGCAACACAAATGGCTAACACTGACTTCCTCTCTTACAGACAAGGCATCCCCTAAAACGTCTCCACGGAAACGAACCAAGAGGGCAGCTGGAACAGATCAATAAATCAATCTGTACCCAGCCATCACCATACTGTCTGTCAGACTTTCAGAGCTCATTTCCTCATCATCACAGTAACCCAATTCCCATTTACAACTGCTCAACATTCCTGGAATCCAATTTCCAGCTCAAGCAATATGTTTAATATGTTTGTATTGAGCTAGCCTCTCATTCCTGTGCTCTTGTGTGTACCATCAAAGCCTTTTGGTCTGCAAGAACGTTGAGCTTCCATGGACACTAGTGCATTGGTCAGAGCCTGACCATTTAGACACTACTGCAGGACACTGATACGGCTGAACTTTTTGTTAATTTTTTTAAAGTTTTTTTTTTTTTTTTTTTTTTTTTTTACCAGTGTGTGAAACTTGGTAAAAGATGAGACCGTGGCACATACTGCCCCAAAACAGAGAGCTGGAATTCCACAGATGTATGTTCAGCAAAAGACCTCCTCTTTGCCCGGATGAATGCTGTTAGGTCATGAGGTTACATTGAAGCGTAATGGCATTTTATTTGGATCCTTATTATCCTATTGTAGGATTAAATGTACTGAAATGGACATTATCACGTATCTGTCACTCAAGAGGGAATCTTCCCTCTTGTGTACAATTTTGTGTCATATCAGTACTGTATTGACGGTGTCCTGCAAAGATTTTAGAATTGGTTGATATTTTTAACATTGAGCAACATATTTTTGGGGGTTCCAATGCCATGTAACTAAATGTAGGGGGCAATGACAGCTGTCAACTACAAAAATTAAAACTGAAAATTGTAGAGGTATCTGCAGGACACTGGCAATGCATCTGTTTTGTTCAGCTTGTTGTTGTAAGAGGCTCAGTGGAGCATTTTTAACTTGTATTTTGTTCAAACGGTGCAAGATGTTCAATTATGGCCAACAGCCATACTGTCAGATTGCTTGCCATAATCTGTGATATGATTTTTTTTTCAGAAAGAATAAAAGGCTGAACAAAATGATATTTTGTCCAGGTAGTTCTCTTAAAAACATAATCCACAACAGCACCATGACACCTACAATATCTGTCATCAGGGAACTAATAGGGAAGGGATATTGAAGGGATGTTATGTTGGACATTTGAGCTTAACACACATTTTGATTCTCCAGCAGTTTCTGCTTTGAAACAATCTGCAGAGTTGAGCACAAAACACTTTGCTCTCTTGTGAAAATATAATTAATAAAGTTTCAAACATAATAATCACACCAGATTAAGTTGAACAGGGGAGAGTGGCTGTAATCATAATACACACACCAAGAATGAACTTTGATACTATTACTTTGATGAAATCAGAGGTTACAGTTACTCTGCCTATACTGATTATGGCGTGGAAAGTATTGAACGGGCTTATGCATCACAGTACAGCTATCCTATTTCATAACTTATACAATTTTGTAATTAATAGCAAATAAGGGATGTCAATGTTATCAGGAGGAGCCCTTTGGATGAAAAACTACAGTGATTCTGTAAGACATTTAGAAGGATTAGTATAATAGCCGGCGATACTGTGGAGATACCCGAGGAGATTAAATAAATCCATAAAGTACGATAAGGTCTCTATTGAATATCATAGACACACTATAAGTCCCTTTAGGAATATTCTAGGAGTATTCTTGCGATTTTTCATTCAGGAGGTGAGAGCCGTGCGGTCCCGGAGGGGGAGGATGAGCTCAGTGCGCACTGGGGGGCAGGTAACGTCAGCAGTCGGTCGGATGAAGGAAAGACTGCACACACGCTCGGTGTTATCACCGCGTAATCACTGATAGACTGCCACAGATTAATAATGGACAGTTAATTGGTCCTGTTACTGAGCAGCGATATCATTTCAATTCATGAACGACTTTGTTGGACCCAGCGGTTAGATGGATCGAGGTGCCCTCCGCTCGGCTTGAAATGGGATATGGGATTTTTTATGTCGACGAAGATAGGAAGATATTTTGCGTTTGCCTTAGGTAAGGTATTTCAAGCACCTCCATGTTTTCACTTGGACTACTGTCCACTTTGGGTGGGTGCGAGAGGAAACTGAGTAGATGCATCCTGCTTAGGACAGCCTAAATATTTTTATCTTTGCACATCAAAAATTACATTCTTGTCATGATTATAACCTTGATTTATGTCCATCATTGTTTCATGATGGGAGTTCATAATTGAGCATGTTTATAAGACCTTGACGAGGCCAGTCGCTTGCAGCACACCCCTCGGCGTTAGATATTTGGTTTCTATTACTACTTGCGTGATGGTGTACAGGCTTTTGGGACCTACAACATTCAAAATGAAAACCAAACAACAGGCCAGATATTTTTTTTCTTTATTGCTAATTTTGAAACAATCCTCTTGCAGAGTGTCGTGGTTACACAATATTAATGTATTTAATCACTTAAATTGCAAACAGCATTAAGGGGAACTTAGTAAGATCGGCTGCATTGGTCAAGACCACTGTCCTCTGACACATTTACCACCCACATAGATCAGTCTAAACTCACTTACCTTACCTCTGACCAGATTCTGTCAGGAGGTTCAGATAACAGTAAATCAGAAACATTAAAAGATAAACGCTTGCTACTGACTTATCTAGACATTGATATCACTCAAATCATTGAGGCATGGAATAAAATATAGTAGAATAAAACATTTCTTTACATGTTGTGCAACCATCTTAAAAGGCAACAAGGCAAGTTGGATGTATTTGTATATCATATTTAATTGTTGTTATGCATGATCATAAACATTGGTTGAAGCTACCATGGGAAATGGGGAGATCCCTATTGGGAGAGACCAGACTGATTGAAATTGTTGCTTGACATATTTGGCATGAAAAAGAAAAAGAAATAACAAATGGCCTGAAATCCTCAGAAAAAAATTCTACCAGCTTTCTGAACTTTAACTCCAAACACAACACAGGCATTTTATAACCTTTTTTTGGCATTCACTGGGAAGACGCTGGTACTGATTTATCTTTCAAACTTGTTGGTATCAAGGTCCAGGGCCTAACATTGCATGGTGATAATAGGTTGGTAAATAAGATGTCTGGTACCTGTATCTGTTTTGCAGTGTTCCTGTCCCTTGTTGTGTCAGGAGGCTCAACAGATGAAAAGTGTGAGAACATTTATAAGGACTTCTCTGATTGTGTCCTGGAGCTGGGAGAAAGCATGGATAACTACCAGGAGAATGTGACCAGTGAGAGGGGAGTGGAGGCGGTGTGCAGGTGACAATAACAAATATATTAGTGAGACAGTGTGAACAGCATGCAGCATCCATTTGCTGCACACTGGACATCTATGTGTGTAGTCAAACCTGGAACAGGGATAGACAACCATGTGCCAATGAGGGCCAAGAGGATGCAGGTTTTCATTCCAACCAAACACTACAGCTGCTGATTTCACTGATTAGCACAACTTAATCTAGAGAGGGAGGAACAAATGAGTGAAATCAGCTGCAGTAGTTTGGTTGGAATGAAAGCCTGCATCCACTTGGGCCTCAATGGCACATGACTGAAAAGCACTGACCTAATAGCACTGTGCACCATCATATTTTAATTCTGTTCATGTAAAATGATGCATGATTGGTTGGAATGTTATGGAAGGATATGGAGTATATGCATGACAGAATACTGGAGAAAAAAAGAACAGATGCCATAATCTCTGAGGGAGAAAACAGAAATGAATGGTGCTGAAACACTGAGCCGCTGTGCTAAATAATGTATGACTATGCTGCAGCAGTAATGAAATTCTGAGGACATTTTTGTCATTGTTACTGCATGCACTCTCCAACCCCAGCACAGTATATGAAAGTAACAGAAATATACAGAGGCCTTCTGTTGAAAACTGGCCACTTCCAATATCATCTCTGATATTATTACTCTCTGATACAGTTACCATGGCAATTAAAGCCCAGTTTGACTTACTGTAAGACAGCATACTCATCTGAGTGATAGATTATTGGAAAGCAAATGAATCCATAATGTTCATTTTGTACGCTACAGCCAAGCATGTTTGCATAGATGAGATGAATTTTGAAATGGCGGAGCACAGTCTTGATCCGGTGATCCTTTGTTTGCCATAGCCACTGGGAGGCTTTCCACACGTGTGCTCTCACAGCGTTGTCCGACTGTCAGGAGGAAGTAGGCTCTATCTGGGAGACCCTGAGGGAAGACTCCAGGAAGATACGCTTCCAGGGAAGCCTGTTTGACCTGTGCAGCCCCAGCTCTTCTCCCAGCCTACGGTCACCTCTGGCTGCCATTCTCCTACCACTGCTAGGCATGCTGATCATGGCTGGGCCTATCTGGTCATCAGCTTAGGTCGGAGGGGAGGTTCCCCACCTTCCATGAGCACGCTCACATTCCCTGGGGTTCTGTCCTCCTGAGCACAGTTGAAACTTAAAGCCAAGGATTTAAGAAGGCAAAATATTTTATTAAGTATTATTTTAACACAGAGCCATAGATGTCTGTGGCAAGCCAATATATATTTGAATAATGTTTGAAATCCTCTCAAAGATGTCAGCTTGATCTTTCCTTATCCTTATAAGTATTCTAGGGATTTCAAATACAATGTGACCCAAGTCTGATCAGCACAAAGTCTACAGTCAGACAGCTGTGGCTTTGGGTTACCAACATACCATGTACCAGTATTATGGTATGGCAATGGTTAATAAAGAGCTAAAGTATACGTTAGCATCAAGCCACAGATGTTAACCTCCAACGAGTTTGTATAAACACAGCCAAGCCATTATAATGCAATTATCACATTATGAAAAAACATTTAAAGGGGTACTTCACCAAAAATAATAGCAATTTATTATGTATCTTAGCTCATACCTATCCCAAAACTATAAACACTGTTAAACAACATCATTTCATTTGAGAGCTATTAGAGTGAGTCAGAGTCAGTTCAATTATGTAGGTGAAAGAATATTCTTAGTTTAGTTTATGTAGATATAGTGTCAATGTCTAACAACCTAAATACCAAAAATCAATCTTGGACAATTAATTCCACCAAAGGTAGCAACTAAGAAATGTTCATATGTACTATGGGTGAAATGCCCCTTTAACCTATTTCAGATTGTGGAAATGTTTGTGTAAGTGACAATCAAGCCAGTTGTATAAAACTTGACCCTTTGTCCCTGGCATCTCAGCCCCCTATGGCTGGTGTTGAACGGCTGCTACAGACACCAAAAAAGGCATTTGGCACACAGCATCACACCTTCACTCTTCCAGATCCTCTCTCACTCTTTCAGAACCTCACCCCATGCTTTGGTAAGTCTTATGCTTTATCAGCGTACTGACTTATTGATGGGTGTGAAAAAGAGCATATGAAGTGTGAATGTTCAATGTTAGTTCATGAATTTCTGTCCCATCTTGCATGGACGTGTTGGAGTTGCAGTTGACCCAACATTGACCCATATACTGCAACTACAATAAGTACTATAATAACACAATGTGTGCTATATGCAGATAGATTACATGAAAGTAGATTTCATTTTTTCCAAATGGATATGTGTATGATAATATAGACAAAGGTTACCCATGAATCCATGAGTATCATGAAAACTCCCTGCATTATCATGAAGTAATGCCTGAGTACTCCTACACAGTATTTATTTATACAAGTGTAAGATCACTTTAAACAAACAGCTATAATTATTCTCACACGAAGTGAAAATACTAAACAATAGGAAGACCAATAGCTATAACAAAAACAATACCTATTTTTATAAAATAGCAATACAATTGCTGTAGTATCAAAATTGCATTTTAATCATATGTTTGCCCATGAATGTATTGTTGTAAAATGCGTTAAAATTAGTTATTGATTAATTAGGGATAACACTTCTAGTTCAAACAAACAAAACATAACTGCCAATTCCCAAACAGTAGCTCCAGTTATCTGTTTCATATTTTCAATTGGCCCAGTTTGGCAATAACGATTGGTGCCATTGGTGTCATCACAGTTCATTTGACAAACCAATAACCATGTAGGACACCATGAAGTCTAGTAATTTATTTACTGATTACTATTAATAAAGTTACTAAATTTTAACTGCAAAAATATGAATTAATTACTATTACTGCAATAAATGAAGTGAAATAACAAACAATTGAGAGCTACTTTAATTGAAATTAGTGAGCAATAGTATCAATTGCATATTTTCTTTATTACTGATAGTCTAAAATGGCATTGTCAAAATGTTGAAGAATTCTGTGGTCCTGAATATTTCCAGTAATCTCATTCATCACAAATGCATGATTATTTTTTTGTGAAACTGTATTTCAGACAAATGGACATGCTATTGGTTTTACCTTGCCCAAACGCAACTACTGTACAGTAGTATTGATCTGTGCATGATGTTTAGCTAGATCCTCAGTATAATAGAATCCTTTCTTATCCAGATTCATAATCCTCCCCATCAGCATGCTTGTACTGGTTGTTTATAATTATTTCATGTTTCAGACGTGGTAGCATAATGTCATCCAGTGTGTGTGTGTGTGTGTGTGTGCGTGTCTGGTGGCAAGTGTCGGAATAAAAACAGTTAAGTTGTACTGTCCTCAAAGCATGAGCAATATGTATGGATAATTCTTAGAGAGGACCCTTTTCCCTTCATATGCTGTTGAAGAAA